>CM060172.1:49266941-49529441 GCA_030549775.1 Tamarix chinensis
GAAGCATACTGAGCTACCAACATTATATGATGAAAAAACTATATTAACTCCAAACTTTTTATAGAAGACAGTGTAAATAAATAATATAAATAAAGGAAAACAAATGTGCAATAAAAACCTAATAATGCACAAAAATCCTTTATCAATAAACTTAAAATTACTGTATCTTAGAGGATTAAAAGAATTAGCACAAGAGATCCATTATGGGCATAAGGAATACCATATATTCTCAAAATCAAATTAAAAATATAGTGAGACCATATAATTTTTGATCATGTATATGAAAATAAAAATACAAAATATGCAAATATAAAATGCTTGTAGTTGATGTTAGGATTTATAGAAGAAAAATATATATTGTAATGCCTCCACCTTTCAAAAATATATTAAATGCTATAATAATGATAGACTTATCATATTTAAAATATTATTACATATTTTGAAAGAAACTGAAATCCTAGTGATATTTTAGAAATGTTTTGTTCCATTATTCACATCTCCACTCATAACTTTGTTTTATGAGACCTTCTAAGCCACTCTTGGTCATCCAACCTCTCCTAGATCATTATAATGTTATAATATTTAGATTTATTGAATTTTTTATGAGTCTCCTAGCCATTTTTAAAATAGTAAATATAGGTATTGATAAAAAAAAATACTATTTTCATTTTAAATAGACTTGTATCACATTATGTCTCAAAATGACCTTTTTAATTATCTAAAATTTACAAAAAAAAAATCGTGGGTTTTTGATTTTAATGTTAAAAATTAATATATTTTTATTTTATAATTTTTAGATAAATTTGTCATTTTTTGGCATAATTTTAGCTATCGAAAACTCACTGTTATACTTGGCTTGCCTAATCTTTTGAGATTCAAACCCATCATCCAACATTATAAGATTGAATGTTAACCCCCCCCCCCCCCCCAATATATGCAAAAATGTGGTGCTACTCACTTTTACACACCCATGTTGTTTGTTTAAACAAAACTATCCTTAATTATGATTTTTCAAAAAAAAAAATTCAATTCACATTACTATATTATGGGTCCCAACTCATTAAGAAACTAAATGATCACAAACCCATATGATCAAGTCCAATTCATTCCCTTAATAGCTAAGTTCCTTACACAAGTTTCATATTCTCTCTTCTCCAAGATAACCAACGACAATTATCTCCCTTTCCCTATTATTCTCATGTAATCATCATCATATTCTCTTTCTCTATTTCATAGCTTAAATTGCCACTATCCTCCATTGATGAATCATGATCAAGTTTCCACAACTCAAGATAAGAATTGTTATCTTCTTCTCTTCAATTTTTCTTCCTTTGTTATGCTTTGAAGACTTTGATTTCCCAATCTTTTATCTTTATTTTATATTATTAAATAATCTCATTAATCAAGTTATAATTTATTCCAAATATTGTTTCCCCTTTCTTAGTAAACCTCCTAATATCATTAGAAATAGCTTGTCATGCTAGCTTAGATTTTTGGATTTTTCACATTTATTTGAGGTAGATATAGAGGTGTGTTTTTTTTATTTTATGAATTTTTAATATTCCAAATTAAAGCTTTAGATGTATAGTTTATTGAAAAACTTATGGTTCGTATAAAAAGTCAAGGCAAAAACCCACAAGTGCATAAAACTATCAAAATCTACCATATTTGATCAAGGTTTGGCATTTTGGCAAAGTTTCATGTTATTTTTTGTATTTTGTTGATTTCTATGATTCCATGATTCTTATTGGAATTTTAGATGCAATTTGGTATATAAGATGTTGTCATTTGGGTTAGTATGACTTAGTTCATAATTTATTAAAGTTTGAGGGAAAATGGTTGAATGTTCTTCACATTCTTCATGAATATTCAAAGCGTTCTTCACTAATTATCTACTAATCACCATAAATAGGTTTATTAAATAATCAATCATATTTATGTGGGTTTAATTAAAGATTAATCATGATTAGATATAAAATGTTCATATTAGCCTTAACATAGTAAAATGTTGAGTGTGTGAATAAAATAAGTCAAAGTTGAACCATTCACCATGACCTTGACCATCAACCCTTAACTTTACCTTTAACCATTGACCATGAATAATGATTTTTTAATTATTGTATGACATAATTTTACAATTACTAACTCAAATATATCCATAATAATTTGGCCCATTTGGCTTGTATAGGACCTTTTAGGATTGATAGTGGTTGGTTTGAGAAATGATAAATAAAATTTGACTTCAACTTTTCCCAGTGAATCATATTAATTCTAGAAAATATCACATTAGGAAATGTTTTTTTTTTGGCACTCTAAGTGGTTTTCCACTCCCAATTTACTCTTTTTATGGTCTCAAAGCATACTCTTTAATATTTTAAGGCATTTTTTTATGGTTTAAAGTAACTATTTTTGGTTGAGTGTGATTGATCTTATTTTAGCTGTATTTTCTTAGCTTTACTTTGTTTGGCTAGTGTGTTGTTAGGTTTTTTTGTGATATTAGATTGTTAATTTGTTTAAATGTTCAAAATAAATGAGGTTAGGTTTTCCTTCATTAACTTTTGGTCGAATTTAGGTTTGGTCGTATTATGGGTAGTTGACTAATGTTGAACTTTGAAAAATTGGAATTAAAAGGAGAAAGTTGGAAATAAATTTTTTAGGTATTGTAAGGATATGTCTTGTTACCTAACCTTAGTCTTTCATATCTAGTTGATGGTTGTGGCTCAAAGTGATCAAAGTCTTGTTAACTTTATTTGAATTTTATGTTGGATCTTGGGTTCCCTTGTTGAACCAAAACACTAATCACTTAAAGTGGAAGACTACTTGAGTTGAATAGGAATCTCAGCCTCATATTAGGCCCCCATGTACAAATGTCAATTATGTCAAAGGGATAATTTCTTCTTCACAAGTTAAATCATAAATCCTATGAGGGTATTCATATTTAAGGATTTGGTGCTCTAGTTATTGTGTAATGATGAGGATCGTGTGCTTCCTAGACTAGATGTCTTAGAAATGAGTAAGTGACTTTAGTTGATGACTATGGTGGTTTCCATGTTTGAGGTGATAATCCCTATCAAAGTTGAATGGAATGGTTTGATGTGATCACCTATATAACACCCCCATTTTTAGGGCTTAAAAAATTCGTTAAAAGAGTTAATGCATAAACTAAAATAGTAAAAATGCAAGATGTTACTACCACACCTAGTATAAGTTCGGTTTCCTCTACCATTATCATAGCATGTGGTAAGGCTAAAGCGTTATTCCGCTTAAATTAAAAATACAATTATAAGAAATAGAAAAGAGGCTACAAAGTCGATTAAAATCATTAGAATAATACAAACAATCAGCAATTACAAAATTCAAGTGAGAGGAAATATAGGAGGACATAAGAGTCCAGAAATATCCAGATCAAAAAATGTTAAATAGGACACTGGATAGTCCTAAATTTCACCAAAAATACTAGCATCCAAAATAAACACATAAGCTAATCAACAAAGTCACCAGTACCCATTGAATAAGTAGGAGACCATAAAATGGAATCCATCAGTACAATAGTACTGATTAACCCACTATAAAAAACTAATATAAAAATATCACATTGAACATATAGAAGATGTCATGGAACAACATGGTATAAAATGTTTAAATACACACATGTTCATTTTAAATATGATAACCATGTCAGATAGAAAATATCACCCAAGCCATATCATATTCATGATAGTTCACTTAGAAGGTAATAAAACTTACCAACCAAACATCCAATGAATACTTTATAAAGTAAAGATAACTAGAACCAATCTCAATCCAATAACCATAATATTCACAACATATATATTCTATCCTAAAATCCATATCATTATTCTTAACCGCAAATGAAGACCATCATTGATTAAAATTATTTCAATTAGTTATTTCAATTTAAGTATAGGGAACCCACTATTATTAATCATGTGAAACGAATTGAAGCACCTCCTAGAGTAAAAAGCACTTGGCCATGATTATTAAGCCAATGGAATGGAATTTACACCTCTTAGGAAAAAGTGCTCCTAGCCACTATTTTTAAACTGATGGAACGGTCTAAAGTAATTCCTTGGGCAAAACGCATCTGACCACTATTATTATGCCAGTAGACCTGATTCTACATCTCGGTCCTGACTCATGTGGTATTTTACTTTAAGTTTTATTACCTCATTAAACATCATAGTACCTTGATCCATAAAAAAATATAATATAAGGCAGTGCATAGAGCCAACTACCAACACATGGTAAGGGTATACAAATATATAAGGTCACATGGGAGAATAATTATATGCATGGATTAGACATGACATGATGTAAGGGATGATCCAAGCTAGACTTCCATTATTAGGTGTAGCCACAATCCATTTACTTATTTATGTTGAGCTCAGGACCCCATTATTTTTAATCATGTGAAATTAACTAATACACCTCCTAGGGCTGGCCACTATTATTAAATTGGTGAAACACACTCAATATCTCCTAGGGAAAAACTCTCTTTTCCATTATACTTATGTTGTTGGAATGGTCTAAAGCACCTCCCAGGATAGAATGCTTTTGGCCACTGCTATTAATCCGGTGGAACAGACTTAACATCTCTATTCTATCTCACATGATCATTCACTTTAAGTGATTAATATATTATCTATTATTTTTTATCTCAAGTTCTTCATGAAGACATATATAAATATGCAAGACACATAATCCAACCTAAATTAATTATTCAAAACACATAACACAACCTCATGAAGATCAAAACATCCCCTAAAGAAAAAGGCCATATTTATCTTAAGAAATCTCTATTTTCACAAGTTAAGTATAAATTATCCCATAGAACTCATCTAAATTCCAAATATGGTGCACTATCCTAAAAGATCATTATTAACAACAAATCCAAAAATAAAGATCTAACTCCCAATGTTTTATGCATACGATAACACACCTATCTATATAGTTAGTATTCACCATTTAAGTTATTTCCTCATTTTATTAGATTAATGTTACTCATAACTACTCTAAATTCTTCACATAACACAACTTAGTATGTATTAAGCCAATATCACATTAAAATACCAAGGATTCCATATTTAACTCATAAATGACCAAAATACTCTTGAAATCATAATTACTATGTTATTATCTATTTATATACTGATCTCATTTTATTTAATAATTTGTCAAAAAAAGACTAAAATACATTAATTATAATACTTTATCATATAAATAAATTACCAAACATATCAAATCATCATTTTGTCCTTACACATGATTTAGCACATAAAACCCTAACATGCATTTCTAAAACATAAAGTGTGTAATTATCCATACTTAGTAATTAATTAATAAATATTATACATACTCATCGAAGTACATATTATGAAATGCTTAAAAAGACTAAAATACTCCTAGCACATACAATAATAATAATTATGATAAAAATATGCCTAGGCATGTTTAATCTATCACATTACACATATATATCATATACAATTTATTGCTGACATTAAACTCATTTTGACATACTTTTGTACACATAATATTAACATATTCCATTTTACCAAATTCCATAACAGCATTATCGAGCAAATAAGTACAACATAACGAATATGCTTAATATAAATTTATATATCAACACCCTAAAATGTTATCATGCTATATGTAATATTTTAATAAAGCATATGGATTACCTGATTTTTAGCAAAAGCACAAAATATAAGCAACCTACTAAAATTATCATACTCCACTAATCAACCTCTTTTACCTTAAATAAAAACCAACAAATTATATATTAATATCTAATTCTTATCACAAAAAAATAGCAAAATAAATAAATAAGTAATAACAAAAAAATTACACTACTACTCCTCCTTAAGAATAAGCCGGAAAAATAGGACAAGCAAAACTAATGCAGTCGGGGGTTTCAGGGTAGCATGAGTTTTGCATGCAACCAAAGGTTTTGGGGGTCAAATGAGAAGAAATGTTGGAGTGGGGAGTTGGTTTTGGGCTGTATGATTAGTTTCACATGCGCAAAGGAGGATGGAGGCCTTAGTGGCTAATGGATGCATAAAAGGGTGGTGAAGTAGAAGGCGTGAAGCATAATGGGTAAGGTTGGCATTGTGCAAGGTGGAGCTATAGGGAAGTGGTGAGAACTGGTGATAGTCAACTATAGAGAAGGCTATAAAGGAGGTGGTTCAAATGAGGGAGACACACCACAAAAGTAGAGATTGACAGGAGCTGGGTCTAGGTGTTAGAATGTGTTGAGGGTAGAGTATGGTGGTTGGAGCTTGTATGAGGAAGATGAAAGATAAATAATGGTGATGAAAGGAAAGGGTGTTATGTATAGGATGACAAAAGGAAAAAAAAACATAAATAGAAGGACGATGATGGTGGATGGTGGAGTCATCATTCTAGGGAGGTGGAAGCTAGACGATGATGGTGAAGGGTGAGGGTGTGCGTAGAGGGGCACAACTGTGTAAGGAATTGTGCATGGTTGTGTAGGGAAGGATGCACAGTTGTGCAAGGAGGGGTACATAAGTTGTGCAAGAAAGGATGCACGGCCATGCAAGGGAGGGTGTATAGTTATGTGATTAATGAAGCAAGATATAGGGGAGGAAAAGGCGAAGGCTAAGAAAAAAAAAGAGAGGAAGAGAGGCTTGGCCGAGGGTGGTGATCTATGGGGAGATTGAATGGGCAGAGAAGAAGGACTAAGAAGGGGGAAGGAAGGGAGTGGTGGTTTGTTTCTAGTGAAGGGTGGTGGTGAGAAAAAAACCAAAGTTAAGGGTTAGGAGGAAGGAAAGAAGAAAATAAAAGAAGGAAGATGGTTGGGGGAGGAGTTTGGCAGTGGTGTTGCTGCATGGATGGGCATTGGTTCGAACAAAAATGGAGCAGAGGAGTTGAGTATTGGTAGTCGGTTAAGAGGGTTTCAACAGAGATGGGTGTGGCGTGGTGGTTACACAGCGTGAGAAATAAGGGAGACAAGGGGGTGTTTGGTGGAAGGAAAATATGGCACAAAAAAGTGGGTTGGCATGAAAAAAGAGGTGGTTGGGAAGGGAAAATCATGTGTGAGAAGATGTGTGGCCTGAAAAGGAATGAGAGAATTAGGCCAATCGGGACAAGAGGAGAAGGAAAAGAAAATGGAGAAAGATAAGGGAAAAGAAAAGGAATTTGGGGTTAGGATTAGAATCAGGTTTAAATTTAGGATTAAAGAATTAAGGTAAAATTTAAATATTAATCATCTAGGGTTAAGGTTATGTTAAAATTAATAATTCCCCAAATTAGGGTGGGGTTTAAGAATAAAGGAGAAAGGGAAAATAGTTTGGAGAAAATATTTAAGGATTATTTAGGTTATGGATCAAGGCTTAGCAAAAATAATTAAGCTATGGTTTTTTAGGGTTAGGTTTTAAATAAAAGGCTAAACACATAAAAATAAAATTTATAATATTTTGGGTGTTACAACCTATATATAGCTTAATAAATAAAAATTGGTTTAGGATGGTCACCACTATGTGTCATAATTGGTGGTTACTATTGTGTATTATTATTGATTTAGGATAGTCACCGTTATGTGTCATCATTGGTAGTTATTATTGTGTACTACTGTTAATTTGGGATGGTCACCACTGGATGTTATTATTGGTAGTTACCACTGTGTACTGCCCTTGTTATGAGGTGTCTATCATTACCATTTTACATTACCTTTGTTACATAGTCCAACAGTTAGTTGATAAATAGTTGTTTGAGATGGTTGGTAGCATTATTAGTTATAACATGTCTGGTTCTTGAGTGATGCATGATGTGAATTTTCCATAGGTGATAGTGTGTCTTCATGCATGATCTCGTGATTGGTATGATGTTTACTCGTTACTTTTGTGTTGAATAAATTATTCTTTAATGGTTTTGGTACTGTGTTGGGATCACTTTTGTAACACTCCCATTTTTTTCAATTGAAAACTTTTATTTTGAAAGTACAATGGGAAAGTTAAAACCAAAAATAAGGGATGTGATCATGAGAAGATATGGACCATGGCAAATGTAAGATTAGGTATGAAAAAAAATTAAACAACAAGAAACATAAAGTACCAAAAAAATTTAAACTATATAAAATCTCAATACAATGTTATAAAGTTATATTGAGCTTACTAGAATTACCATAAGCCCTACTATCTTATTCCAACTCAAGCTCCAATAATATCTAAATCTCTTGTGCCACAACTAATAAAAATGAATCTTTATAGTAAAAAAGTACTAAGTAAAATACCTAACATTGAAAAATAACATGCTCACCAAAACATACTCACATACAATAACAACAACATAAAGCCTAACATGATACAGCACTAGAAAACAGAATAATAGATAACGATCCCCAAAACATTTTACCAGATACAACTTAATATGCTTAAACTGTAGCGTACTCAAAAACCTTACAACACACAAGGTTGTAAAAATCATGCATAACTAACAATTCACACGCAATAACATAAGTCATACATAAACCAAAGATAACACATGTACAAGTATATAATACCAACAACCATCTCAATATACAAGGATAATGCACATAATGCTCCTACCAAAACAATAACATAAAATGGTAGTGCAAATAATGCCTCCACCCAAAACAATAACATACAATCAAAGCTAATGCACTTTGGGTACGTTAGATACATGATTATTATGTGAAAGGCAAGGACCTGTGGATTATGCCAATTATAACTAATGTGTTAATTCTATTTAAAAGGATACTTTTCCACAGGAACATTTTTCTTAATACTATTTTTTGTTCGGCACAAAATGCTCGGATATGCAACTCTGAAAATGATTGTAGCATATCGAAGGTGTAAAATAAACTCACAACTCTAGGACTAAAGGTGGCTTGGTTCCACACTATATGGAACAACTTACCCTACCAAGACATAGTTTTATCCCTTATCTTGCAATGCATGATGAAATGTTGAAAAAAGGAAAGATGAATGAATGGGGGATGTGAACTGATCCTCGTGCTTTGGTACCAATGTAATGAATTTTTTCATCACCTCTTCTTTTCATATGAATGCTCAAAAGCTCTATGGACTATGCTTACTCAAAATTTTAGCAATCATAAAAAATTGGGGTATTGGAACACCATTGTTCAATGGATGAATAAAGGAGGCCAAGGTCCAAAAGAAAGAAGGTGTTCCCTAAGATCTCTCTTTATTGCAGTTTTATGCAAGATATGAAATAAAAGAAATAATAGGATCTTCAACCAGAAAGAGATGACACCATCTCAACTTGGATGATTGTTGGTATTGGATTTGTCATATAAGATAAATAAACTACATAGAAGTGAAACCTTTACTAGGCTTACTCATTATATAGATAGTATTTTAGTTAGTTCCTTGTTTTGTTTTATGATTCGAGTCTTATATCCTTTTTGAGCTAGATTTTATGCCCTTAAATGCTTTATTTGGAAATAATAAAATCATTACATTAATTACCCAAAAAAAGTAACGCACTTGCTTTAGATACAAACTAGTCAAGGAAGCCACAAAATCCCTTATTCGTGTGCATCTCAGATAAGAGATATAATTAAGCTTGAGAGGGACTACAATCTCATTCTTAGCGTGAAATCAAAGCTACATGACTCATAATTCCAAGACACCTATCAAGGATGGCATTTCCATAGATTATCCAAGCATGAAGTTTAAGTGTACACTTCCTTAAGTACATGTACCCCGCGCCTACAGTTGGTAATTTTACCTAAGAAGGTAGAAATGACCCTTCAACCCAAAGACCTTTAGCACTAGGGCTAACTAAGGCTAAAAATGCCTACTCAACTCCAATTATCTATTACTTTATTAATTAGTGTTTTAATCCAACCAAGGATCCCACAAAAATATTTACTCCCAAGAACTCTTGGCAAGGAAGAAGTCACAAACACAACTAGGTATAAAAGGATAAGGTTAGACAACAAGTCATAACCTCACAACAAATTAATATCTTTGTTAACTTAATTCTTCTTTTCAACTTACTCTCTTAGATATAATTATTCAAAGCTAACATGAAGCCAACTAGAACTTCTCTAAGGCTATCCTGGGCACATCTTGGTCAGCACATAGGCGAATTTAATTCACTGAAACATATCACAAAGGGTTATATTCTCAAAAATCAAATCACCACTTTAAAAAAACCAAACCATTAAAAACGTGGCCTCAAGCCAAACCAAAACCAATCACAAAAGGCATATGAACTTAAGATAGATAAAGAAATTCTTAATTAGGTAAAACCATTTCAATTTGGAATCCTAAAAAAAATACTTTAAGGCACAAAGAATCATATTTGAGGACATAATAGGCCAAATCAATGGCAAAAAATAACTCAAAAACCAAAAATGGGTTGAACGAAACATTTTTCCAAAAAAAAACATATTCATGTAAACTACTATTTACAATCAATTGAAAATATCATTTTATACCGAGAATCTTAAATCCAAAAATCAAATATATTTTATTACCAAATATTACTATTCACATAAAAAATGATAAATTACTAATCACATATAGTATTATTTAAGATAAGACCAAACTTTTCAAAAATAGATTAAAACCACCTAAATATCTCAAGAGTACCAAAATATTTCATAAAATACTTTAATTTTAGTAAAATACTCATTTTAAGCTTTACTTAGCCAAAAAATGTTTAACTTCAAATCTAACCCTACTTAGGCCAATAAGCACATGATTAGGCTAAAAACACAGGAATACACTTAGGAACATGAAGAAATTAATGAAGAACACCTAAACCTTCAAATTCTTCAACAATAATTTAGAGAATCAAAATATTACTCGAATCAATCCTTTAATATACCAAAATATATTTAGAAATCACAAAGAATACATCATCATGTTCAAAATCAACAAGTAACTCACACATAAAATCTTACCTATAACATATGCCACCATTAAAGCACCAAATATTATGGTAAAAATGCCTAAAGCATGTTAATATTTCCTTACTTATAAAAATATATAAAAACAAACCAAAATCATCCTAAACACATCAAGGGTTATCATGATATAACTATATTTAGCTAAAATCCCATAAAACACAATTTATGGCCTAAAGGTCGAACTGCCATAAACTTACCCAAATCATGCTAACTTGAAACCAAAGCATATACTAGATATCAATTCTATTTACGTAGGGTTTGAGAGGTATAACTGTAATTCCAATCTTTCACACTAATAAAATCACAAATCTACAACCTAGAAAAAACATAGACGATATTAGATAAACAAGCTCACAAAAATCATAACAAAGGATAAAGGATTTAAGGGAAAGTGTTAAGGATATAATTCTCAAAGTTTGGAATCTTAATCTAGCTTTAAAAATGGTAAAGAAGACATGAAAGGACAAAAATTTTGGAGGTATAAAGGATAGGATAAATTTTTATGTGGTGGAAAGAGAAGAGAGGATAAAGATGACCAATTTTTTTAAGGTAGAAGACTTAAACGTTAACTTAATTAAATAAGAGCGTAAGAATAATTTTACTTAGTGAAAATATATAAAATGTGACCAAGGCATTAAGGGACTAAGTTTTTCCACATAAGGAATCCAAATTATTGATTCCCAAGCCTCCACTTGTCATGGGAAGGTGGGAGAAGAAAGAAGAAAAACTAAGGGTAAAATAGTAAAACCATGATTAAAGGAAGAAAAATACAATTTTGCTACAAATACAAAAGGATACATGAAATTTAGGGCATAATGAGTGTTTCCTATTATTTATTATCAATATTTAAAGGCTTGTATGCATTTTTATAAATTTTGGATAAGAATTGAGAAGGATAAATTTATTTTGATGATGTAAACATGCCCAATAAAATCAAAAATACTCCTACAATGATATGAATGATAATGAGATATTAGATCTCATTTTAACTCAATAATAATCAAATAATATGATCCAAAAAAATTATGAAATTTAGATAACCCAAAAGGACTTAACGAGGCTTAAAACACGCAATTAATGCTCACTTGAGCAATAAATATTGTTTCTTTTTTCAACAACTTAGTTTAGTACCTTGAAAATCCTAGAAGTTAAAAAAATGTGAGGATATTAAATATCCACACACACAAAAATGAAATATTTTAGAGGCCAAAAGTGGCTCACAAGTCTCGCGTAACATAAATATATAAGAAATGATAAAAAGTCTTAAACACAATGTTCTAAAAATATAGCTAAGGTTTCAAAACTCTACAAAGATGTGATAAATGATAAAAATAAGGAAATTTAATCTCCATTAATACCAATCCTAAATAACTTAGGTTACCTAAAATAGCATTGTATTACACCTTTTGCAGCTTTAGGGTTGAGTTAAAAAGTAAAGTTTGCGACATTTTTGTGTGAGGATTTCTAGTTTGGTCTTGATAATTTTTTTTAACTTATGGAGTTTTGTAAACTATATAAGTTTTACTTTGCACTATAATTTTCTTATGGTTGTTTATTTATCATACCCAACCTTGCATATGTCACGAGTTAGATGAACTTGTACACATCTCTTTATGATAGATATGACAATAGCATCTTCCATTACTTATGTTTGCTTCCGCATAGTGTTTCAAAATGAAAAAAAAAAATTGTGATTGTTACAAATAGGCTTACATGTTTAAGATCATGAGTGTAATATCTACTTAGGTTTGCTTACTCAAAAAGCTCACAAGCTCAACAAGCAAAATAAGTCCAATTAAAGTCAAAGAAAATGCCAATTGATGCTTAAGGGTAAAAGTAAACATATATAATATCAAAAAATAAACACAATCACACAATATGTATATAAAAATTAATTTATCATACATAATTTTAGAATAGTTTGGAGTGATTATATAAACATTCATTACAAAGATAACATATTTACATTATGATCTTCATTATTGGTATTGTCAAGTTTATAAAGATAATTCATGCCTTGATGGTAGGATATTTATTCAAATAGTTATTCACTTAATTAATTAACTTCATACACAAAATAATTAGACTAACATCACAAGAAAATAATTTGAAATCATCGCATACTAAACATTTCAATCTCTAGCAATTAGATTTTGCTATAGTATTTGTGTTGGTCTTGAACTTCACATTAAAAGGTCTTTTACTATTCTATTTAACATGAACCAAGAATATAGTTTGCTAATTAGAACTACCCTAAATCATGGGTAGGGCTCACTTAGTTAAAATTCTCTATACTTGCACAAATTTACAAATGGTTTTGATTATATCACTGATATTAACAGAAATTATATAAATATTAGTTGAACTTGAATATGTAAATATTTTTAATCAACAAATAAAATCCCAACCATATGGTTATCCTAAAATACAATGATGTCACTATATGTGTCATTTACAATTACAACATGAATCTTCACATTGTAACTTAAACAAAACAAAAAATGTAAAGAATGATTCTAGTGGACCAAGAAATGCTAGGCTTTATAGAAAAAATAATGCATTCTTGTTACCAAATTAGTAAATATATTGCTTCATACATCACTACCATATATATATAATAAAAATATATATGGCCAACTAAGCTCTTACTCTTTTTGTAATACCCTAAAATGGTAAAACCTAGAATTTAATGATTAATCCTTATTTGGAATAATTTAATTTTAAATCATTAATTTAATTATTTTATGGAATTTTGATTTATAAAAATGGATATGATTATTTAATAAATTAAAATAAATATTTTGTTATTTTATCATACTCTTTTTATTTAAATAATATTTCAAACCCATATTTCACTAAAATTATTTTGAAAAATTATCCTCTTAAATTAATATCTTAAATTTTAAATAATTTTTTTATTAAAATAATTTATCCATCTAAGTAATTAAATACCCTAATTCTAAAAATCATTTTATTTTTATTGTCCCCTTTTTCCTTTTTCTTTTTCTTTTCCCTTTTCCTTCATTTTTCCTCCTTTTCCTTTTTCTTCTTTTCCTTCCTTGGGCCACTACCCTACTTCATCTTTCTTTTCCCTGTTGGGTCGCCCATTCCCCTTCTCCCCTTCTCCCCCTCTCCTTGCCGCCTAGCTTTACCCATCCAGCCTCCCTCCTCCCTTCCTTTTTCTTCTTCCTTTCTCCCCTTGGTTGGACCAACCCAACCTTCTTCTTCCCTTCCTCCCTCTCCCTCGAGTGTGGGCCATCTTGCCTCATCTTTCTCCCCCACCCAGCTAGCCTACCTCCCCCTTCTTCTTCTTCTTCTTCTTCTTCTTCCTTCTTCACTTGTCGAACCAAACACTCCTCCTCGTTTCCCCATGCCTGTAACTCTCCCACCCCCTTTACACCTACACAGTCTGCCCTGCCCTCTCCCTCTCTCTTCCATCCCTTTCCATTCCATTTTTATCCCCACACACCCCTTGCACAACCCTTCTCATGTGCCACTCCTTTCCCCTTTCTTCTTCATCTCCTTGCCACCCTATACCCCATGTGCCTGCAGTCTGTGCCCCCACCTAACTCGATCATACAAGCCCTCATTTCCCTCTTCCTTTTCTTCTCCTTATTTCCTTCATCTCTGCCCATTTTCTATCCCACTTGAGCTTCTCATTCTCCCATGCCGAGCTTCTTCTTCTTCTTTCTTTCCTTCTTCTCCTCTAACCCTATTTTTGCTTCACTGCCCTCAATCACCACCTCTTCCGCCCAACCAACCCCCACACCAACCCCCTGGCCTCCCCTACTTCCTCCCTACACCACCTAACAACCACCACTAGCCCCTACAGGCTACCTTTATCTTCTTTTTTCTTTTCTTCTCCTTCTCACCTCTCTTCCCACACCTTACCTCTTCCTCTTCACCTCTCTCCCTCACCTCCCTACTACACCACTTACACCGTCGTCACCCTCTTTTGCCACTACCAAAGATGCCCCTTAACCCATGACACCTCCTCTACTACCTCCTTACCTCAGCCTACCAAGATCCCCCTACAACCCTCTCAATTCTCCTCTTCTTTTTACTTCCTTCTCCTTCTTCTCCCTTCCTTCACACCACCTTTCTAGCCCTGTCGTCGTTGTCTCAACTGCCATAAGCCATCAATCTCTAACCTCTGACCACCACATACACTCTGTCACCCTTCTTACCCCCAGCCACTACTTTAACATGTCTACAAGCCCTTAATCAAAGCCCTCAATCCCTCACCCAAAACCTTTCCCCCTTTCATTCAAACACCTCCCTTCCTCCTATTTTCCCCCTCATTTCGTGCATACAACTCACGCTGCCATGTAGCGTGAGTTTTGATGCATCCTCTAAGTTTACTTAACCAATTTTTGAGGTATAAATATAGTTAGCATTAATATGTATTTACTAAGATTTTTTATACAAATTTACTCTTTTAATTTTCTACTTCTAATATGCTAATTTTTATATTATTTCTAGGTACAAATTTTACTAATCAAAGCTTAAACTTTTTAGCTAGAGTACTGGTAAATTTTAATTATTGTTGGAAATAAGGTAACCATTATACCCTACTAAAATGTGTGGATATACGTATGCTAGCACATTAGAGTTTTGAATATATTTGTGTGTATATTATGTGATGTTAAGTATATCATGATTTGTAGTATATATTAGTAGTTAAAATGAAAAGCATGCTATATTGTGAAATGTGTCATGTGTAGAAATGATTATTAAGAAAAGATCATTGTTGTTAATGTTGATATTAGATACATTTACTTGTTATGTTAAGTAAATATGGCTATTTGGAATGGAGATGATGTTAATATGAGCCCTAGGGGTATTTTTGTAATTTTACTTGCACATAGTGTGTGGTCTAAACAAATGTGCATGGTAGGTGATAATGGGTATCAATAATGAAAAATAATGATTGGTAGTGTTAAATGATGCATGTGGACCATGGGTATTAATATTTTATGTGTTAAGGATATTTTTGTAATCTTGAACATGAGAAGGGGTAACTTGGTAATTTTATGAATAAAAAGGGTAATATGGTAATTTAATAAGTAAGAATGGCAGTTTGGTAATTTTCGAATGAAAAAGGAGTAACTTGGTAATTTTATGAATAAAAAGGGTAATATGGTAATTTAATGAGTAAAAAGGGTAACTTAGGAATTTAATGAATAAAAAGGGTATTTTGGTAATTTAATAAGTAAGAAGGGTAACTTGGTAATTTAAGGAATAAAAAGGGTATCTTGGTAAATTAATAAGTACGAAGGGCAATTTAGTAATTTCATGAAAGAAAAGGGTAATTTGGAGCAAATATGAAGCGTAATTTGGTAATTTAACAAGTGTGAAGGGTAATTTGGTAATTTAACAAGTATGAAGGGTATTTTGGTAATTGTACAAGAATGAAGGATAATTTGGTAATTTGACAAGTAAAAAGGGTATTTTAGTAAATAGGCAAGCAAGAGGGGCATTTTAGTAATTTTGTAAGTAAAAAGGAGTAAATTGGTAAATTGCATAAAACATGGTAATGGATCTAATAAAACATCCTAGTAAGTCATAAGGAATATTAAGCAACACAAGTTTTCTTTGTGACTAATCTTGCTAATAAAAGATGGTTTATGGTACTCTCTACTAAAGGTTTATGGCCTTAGTATCACTTGTTTAAGTATAACCATGTATATTATAAGGATAAAGATATTTCGATAAATCGGTGAATATCATAAGGATAATGCATGGTATGAGGTTGAATGGATAATTAAGAGGTATGTTATGATGTTAATTTCATAATCAAGCAAGAGGTGCCTTAGCTGTTAATTATGTATAGAAATGTGTGCTAGATTTGCTAGAAGTACATGTTAGGGTTTATATATTCAATAACCCTTTGGTATAGAGCACTCAATTCCATGACTAGTAGTATAATTATGATATGATGACCTATTATGGTATGTGAATAAATGAAAATGAATTCTATGATGAAAATAGATTATTAGAGAAAGCCTTAGCCTTAGGGGCATTTAGGTTATTTTGGCCTAAGGTGCTTAAGTGTACGAATTAGAACCTAGGTTGGCCTTAGTGGACTATTTAAGTTAACATGAAAAATAGTACTAATAAGGATTACTTAATAATAACATAAACAAATAAAAATGATTAACTATGTGATTGATGTGTTTATCGTGGTCACCATAATTAAAACACTAATAATCAAAGTGGAAGACTTCAAGATCGGGAATGGTGGATCATTAAGGGTCGCTACCCTGAAGACATGGTTTAGCCCATGATTATTCTAGATTTTGTTGGTGTGCTTTAGTGCCCCATCCAAGACCTATATCTTACTCTATTTAGCTCTACGGACCTATTGAGGAGGTATGCATACTTATGGATTAGGTTTCCTTATCCGTAGAGTGTTGTGTGTCCTCGTGTACTATTGCGACCAAGGTACCTTTGCATCCCTGGGTTGATGGTTGGAGGAACTGTGTTGCTTGTATGAGCCATTATGACCGATGTACCTTTGAGTCTCTTGGTTCATGATCTCCCCCTTGAATTAAATAAATGGAATTTGTGTGCTAATTAAATGGAAAGACACTAATCACTTATAGTGGAACACTATATAGGTCGGGACCAAATGAATTATATTATTTATACCGGTCCACCGATTATAACAGTGGCTAGGATCATTTACCCTAGAGGTTGTATATGCGTACCAGTCCACCAGTTATAATAGTGGTCAGGTGCATGTTGTCCTTGAGGTTGTATATGATTACTAGTACACCAATTATAATAGTGGTCAGGTACTTTTTGTCTTAGAGTTGGATATCTTATGCCCGATCCACCGGTTATAATAGTGGGGTCCCCAAACCTACATGGATATAATTTGAGAGACAATATTGATTAATATTCAATTAATAGCTTAAGACCAGAAATTATTGATTTCACCATTTTTATCTATTTTTAGATAATATATGGCCTTGGTGCCTGTCCCTCATGGTAAGTGCTAGAAATCCTGAGTAAATGGACTTGTGATATGCAATTCTTATTGTTGTTGTGTTATTTATATGCATTGTGTAATTGCTCTTATGTTGTATGATGTGTGTTGTATGCGGGCCCTACCTTTTAGTTTTGTATAAATGGTTACTTAGTACTATAGTATTAAAGGATTCTGATTATGGGCCCCTACCTATTCAATGGGCAGTGTCCCTTACAAGTTAGTCACAGGTGCTAATCGAGATTCTTTTTGGGTAAGAGTGTAAGGACTTCTAGAAAGTTTCTGAATTTACCTTTTATACTTTCATATTTCCTTATGAAATGATTTTATCTTCTTGTAAACACTAATAATAGGTTTTACCTTTTTTTCATGCCTTTCATGTGCAACTCTAATTTAAATGAAATTTTGAATTTGTATAAATTGTGTTCTTTTTAAGCCTTAGCACTTGGTACTGGAACGGTAGAAGGAAACTAGTCTGGTACCAATTATGGTGGTAGCATCTCCAAAATTTACCTATTTTGCTTCCGCTTAACCTTTAATTAAAACGAAATTTTTCGATAGTAAATTTTGGGGATGTTACACTTTTAGCTTTTCAAAGGTACTAAATTCACATTTACCACCTGTAACATCATCAAATACTAATATTTGAACTGGTAGATAACTTTCCATTTGCATGAGAACCAATCTCACCACCAACAACAATCTTGTAGAGCATGTAACATGATATTATAATAGATGGTAAATAAAAATTTCAAATGAAAATTGTTAGTTTTACTAAGTTATTAACCGATTTCTAAAATTCTTTATTTAGCATGAACTCGATGCAATACATCCCCATCCTTTTTAAATATATCCGACATTATCTAATTTCAACTTAGCCACAAGTGATAGTTGTAAATGTATAGCCACTAATATATATTTGTAAGCCATCATAATTGACAGTTGCTTAGGATTATATCTTATACAAAACTAAATGTTTTTGTTGTTGTGTGTATGTGTGAGTTCACATGCAGAGATTGAATAAGAAAATTCCATAATCATAGATACACATGATGAGATTGCATACAAAATTTCACCTGTGGCTTTGTACCAAAATGAATGGCCTCCTCAATCTATGCCTATGAATTCTTTAGAGTATAATGACATCTTGTTAATTTGCACAACACATATGTGACCCCGCTAATAAGTTTTGACACAATAATCCCCTTCTTTCATCAATAAGATAAAATCCATGGAAAAAAATATTTTTAATTACCTAGTTATGGCCTTCATAGACTTCTATGCCACACACATAATCATTCACTTTCCCTCTGATGCATGTAGAAAGTTAAGAGTAGTGTTGGCATAAGTCATTTTTAGAGTTGTGATTGATTGATTGATTGGGAGAGAAATGAGGTAATGAACTATAAATTAAGGACAAAAAAAGCATGAAACAATATCACACAACTTGCAAACCTAATGATGTAGGAGCATCTCATGATCCTTTTGATAATGAGGAATTAGCATTCTTAATAATGGAGCCAGTTATCTTAGATGTTTTTCATGATATTTCTACTATTAATTCTAAAGACATTTTAAGATGTTCTTACAGGTATGCTACATATTTGCAAGAGGAAGATACTTACTATGTCAATCCATTTAAGCCATGTTCATGTACAAGACATACAAACATTTAAAGCTATGGCATACATGGAGGGAAAGATAACAAACATGCAAAGAAATCATTATTGGTAGCACTTGTTGTAAACCTTAGGATATCACTTATAATTTAGGGTTTCAAAGCATGTTATTTCATGTATGTATTAGCTGGCCTAAATGTTTGTAATGTTATAGTTGATATCCATTAATTAGGTATTTAATTAAATTTTTTTAGAGTATTAGAGCTAATTCTAATTAACTACACAACTAAACCAGCTATCAGTTGGGTTTGATAAATAACGCCAGCCTCAAGGTTATGCAAGTGGAGGTAATAACTAGGTTAGCTGTTGAGTAATCAGTAATTAGTTGTAATCACTTCCTATGAGTAGTATGTATACTCATTAGGAGCATTGTACATGGTAAAGAGAATATTGAATTTGAAATGCTTCAAAATTTTCTAATTTTAAATATTATATTTAAATGAGGTTTTATTATAAAAATTAATTAAATAAATTATTTTTATTAAAATAAAAGGGAATTAATTAGGGCTATTCAAGAAGAAAATAATAAATAATTTTTATTAGAAAAGTTTTGGTATTTTAGCTAATTAAGTATTTTATTTTAAAAATTAATTAAATAAATTATTTTATTTAAAATAAGAAGGAGAAAATTTTTCCAAATTAATATGAATTTTTTAAATAATTTAATTACAGAAAATTAGAGTGATTTGCTAATTAAAATGGAATTTATGAAAAATCTTTTAAAAATCCTAATTTAGCCTAAAAAGGGATTTAAATATTATTTTATTTAAATATTATTATTTTTAAATATCTCAGATATTCTAATTAATTTAATTAACCCAACCCATTATTTTTCTTTTTTTTTCCTTTTCCTTTTTCCTTTTCTTTCTTCCTTTTTCATTCTTTTTCTTTCTTTTTCTTCCTTCTTCTTTTCTTTTTCTTTTTCCTTCTCCCCGACCTGGGCCAGCCCAGCCCACGCAGCCGTCTCCCTTCTCCTTTCCATCCCAGCGCTGCGTTTTATTTATTTTAACCCGCACAACGCAGAGTTTGATTTAAACGCACCCTCACCTCGCGTCGGCCCAATTCGCTTTTTTTTTCATTTCTCCTCAGCCGCCCGGTCCAACCCCCTTTCTTCCTCCTTTCTTCTTCCTCCCTTCCCCGATGTCGATCGGCCTGCAACATCGCTGCCGCCCGTCCGAGAAATCAGCCACCGATCTCGCCCCTTTGACCGACCTTTTCCTTCCCTCTTCCCCCTGCGACCTCCTTGACCTCCGCCTCCCCTTCCTTCTTTTCGCACCTCCTTGACCTGCCTCATCTTCCTTCCTTTTCGCACACGATCACTCTTTCAGCCTAACCAACCTTGCCCCGTTTTGATTTTCGTCGGCTTTGCCGCCGCTGGTGAGCCCTAACCCTACTTTCCTTACTCCCTCGCCAACCCATAGACCCTAACCTTTCATTTAAACCCTATAAATACCCCTTAACAACCCTATAGTTCAGTTTTATTTTTTGAACCCAGGGAATCCTTCCTTTTCGTCGTCGCCCCTTTAGACACCAGTCCTGCCACCGTCGGCCAACTCCGCCACCCACTCCGCCTACCAAAATGATCCTTACACCGCCCTCTAGCTAATTAAACGTCCCATATCCCTCGATTCTTCTTGCGTAAGCCACCCTGGCTGTGCGAAGTAGTCTTCCCGATCAACCCTCTCTTCAACCTCCGCCGCCCTTCGAACCACCATTAGCAACCTCTTCTGCCGCTGTCGCCGCTCCTTTCATCTCCCATTCTCTTCTGCAGACCATCCTCTACCTTCCCCTACCTTTCTTTTCCTCTCCCTCCCTCACCTCCTCTCTTTCTCTCCTTCTTCTCCATTCGGCCACCACCACAGCCACTGTGTGCCTCCACCTTTGTTTGCGCTGCCACCTCCATTCTGCTCCTCTCCCTCTAGGTAGTCTCAAACACCCCAACTCCCACCTTAATTCTTCCTATATTTTTTCCAACATTCAACTTTTACCCTTTTCTTCCCTTTTTTTCGGCTAAAGCCGCCGCCGCCGTGCACCACCGCCGGTGCCGCCTATCACCTCTAGCCTAAAGTTGAACCCTAAACCCTTTGAACCCTTCTCCCTATTTTTTATAAGCCTTAATTTATTTTATTTCATTTATTTCAATATAAATACTATTATTATTATTTTTTTTTAATATGTATTATTATTAGTATTAGTATTAATTTTTGATTATTATTTATGTTGAGGGTTGAAGCCCTATTGTATTTTTAATTCGATTTTATTATTATTCTTATTATTATTTCTATTATTACTATTATTAATATTAATATGTTATTATTATTATAATTATAATTATTTTTATTATTACTATTTCAAATTACTACTATTATTATTTCATTATTAATACTACAACTACTTTACTATTAGCTTTGCTATTATTAATATTATTGTTATTGTTGTTGTTGTTGTTGTTGTTGTTGTGTTGTCATTATTATTATTATTATTATTATTATTATTATTATTATTATTATTATTATTATTATTATTATTATTATTATTATTATTATTATTTCATCATTATTTTTATTACTAAATTTGGTTATTTATTTTACTAATATTATTATTAGTATTATTTTGATAAAAGGGCCAAAGCCTTTATTTTACTTTATTTTTGAATAATTTCCTTTTTATTATTATTATTGTTACTAATTTTTTATTATTCTTGTTAATATTATTATTGTTATTATTTTTAGTATCTTTGCTATTATTATTTTAGTATCATTATTATTATTAGGGTAAAGTCTTTAACCCTATATTATCAACTTTTATAATATTTCTAGTATTTCTTATATCTTTAGCAAAGATAGTAATTAGTTAATGTTACCTTTCTTAATATATTATTATTTTGTCGAAGCCCTAAGGAGGCGTAGGAGCGTGCTCCAAGACCGGTGTCGTTTTAGGTAAGGGTGTTGCTAAGGCCTATTATGTGTTGATGTGCATTAAATGCCTTGTATGTTATGCATCCTATGTTTATTATTGTAGTTATTTCGTATATGGTATGATGTGGAGTTCAAGCATATTCTTGTGTATTTATATGGCATGTGTACTATGTGTGATGAATTATTGTGGTATGTGATGTTATGTGTTGTGACCCTGTAAGACATGCATGTGAGGGTATTGATGTGGTTTGTGTGGGAGAAAGGATGAAAAAATAGGATGGGGAAAGAAGTTGACCAAGGGATGTGAGTTGACCTAAGTATTTTAATGATCCATGAGTGGAATAATAAAATGGGAAATTTAGGGTTTCGTGTGGGAGTATATTAATTATGGTTTTATATGGGAGAATCTAATTTATGGTTTCGTGAGGGAGAATCTAATTTATGGTCTTGTATGGGAGAATCTAATTCATGGTTTTGTATGGTTTTGTGTGGGAGAATTTAATTTATGGTTTTGTATGGGAGAATTTAATTTATGGTCTTGTATGGGAGAATCTAATTTATGGGCTTGTATGGTTTTGGGTGAGAGAATTTAATCTATGGTTTTATATGGGAGAGATTAATGTATGGTTTTGTATGGGAGAATCTAATTTATAGTTTTATATGGGAGAATTTAATTAATGGTGTTATATGGGAGAATCTAATTTATGGTTTGAATTTAGGGTTTGGTAAGGATGATTCTTGGTTTCATATGGATTGAATGTAGGGTTTGTATGGATGAATCTTTAGTTTTATATGGTTTATTTAGGGTTTGGTATGGATGAATCTTTGGTTTTTTATGGATTGAATTTAGGGTTTTGTATGATGGAATATTGGGTTTTGCATGGTAGTATTAATGATTGCATGGTGGTATTAATGGTTGCATAGTGGTATTAATGGTTGCATGGTAATATTAATGGTTGTATGGTGGTATTAGGGTTTGCATGTTTGAATTTAGTGTTTCACGTCGGATTTTAGGGTCGTTGCATGAAAAAAGTTCAAAGGTTTGCATGGCGTGTGTAAAGTCTGCATGGGAGTAAAGCTTATGTATGAAAAGTTGACTTGGGATGTAAGGAAGGTAATAGAAGAGTTATTTGGGTGTTTGGAAGTTTTGGTGAAAAATAGTACATGAAGCAATATAAGGGTACATAGGAGACCGAGCTAGGGTTTGTTGTGTTGCTTACAGTTTATGTGTTATCATGTGTATTTGTTGATTAAAGTGTAATTATGATTGTGGAATTTTATGATTTGTGATGTGTGAAGTGTAAAGGGAATGATTCACGCATGTCCGGGATGAAAGCTTTTGAATAAGATACTTAAGACATTAATCACGTAAAGTGGAAGATGTTGAGTCGGGCCCAAACCGATCCACCGACGAATAATAGTGGTTAGGGCATGATGCCCTATGTGTTTTCGGTCCACCGGCTATAATAGTGGTCAGGCTTTATATGTGTGTGTTTCCGGTAGGGATGGCAACGGGGTTGGTCGAGGACGGGGACCCCATCCCCATCCCCGAACCCGATAAGGAAAATAATCCCCGAATCCGACCTGATCCCCGTTATTTTTTTATCGGGGATTCCCCGACCCGATCCCCACGGGGATCAAATCCCCATACCCGACCCGATCCCCGATTTATTTTCCATCCCCGATTTATTCCCCGTTCTTAAAACCCGACCCGATCCCCGAAACCCGACTTTATACCCGATCCCCGATCCCATCCCCGATCCTCAAACTACTTTTTTATATTATATTTTTAATTTATATTCTATAAAAAATATATATATATCATATATATATATATATATATATATATATATATAAAAATATATATAAAAAAATTTCGGGGCGGGTTCGGGGATGGGGACCCCAAACCCGTCCCCGCCCCGTCCCCGAAAAAATCCCCGTTAAGAATCCCCGAACCCGAACCCGATCCCCGAATTTCCTCCCCGAACCCGAACCCGAACGGGGAATCCCTGACGGGGCCCCGAACCCGCGGGGAAAATTGCCATCCCTAGTTTCCAGTCCACCAACTATAATAGTGGGGGATTCTGTGCTCAACAAAACCGAACATATTTGTGCCAAGACATGGGAAAGACACTAATTACTTACAGTGGAACACCATGCGAGCAGGGGCCAGACCAGTCCACCGGCGAATAATAGTGGCCAGGTACTGCGGTATCCTGAAGACTGGTCCACCTGCAAATAATAGTGGTTAGGGCATGATATCCTATGTTTTTCCGGTCCATCGGCTATAATAGTGGGGTTCTCATACTCGCGTAGATTTGATAAAATGCATGGTGTGAATCTACTTCTGATCAGAGATTAATTAAATAATTGATTCGAACTATAATTGGGCATTTATGTATGTACCCAAATGATTGTATGAGATTATATTATCATGATGGATTATGTTCTTTTATTTCTTTTGCATTATTTATATGATTTTATGTGCTTATGTGTTGGTCTTAGTTCTCGATTACCTTACTCAGTACGTAGCATACTGATCACCCTTTTCATGGGTGTTGCTCATTCCCACGAGTAATATGCCCTTCTGATGTTGTGCAGGTGGGCGAGACATCAGTTGGGGCTGTGTGTTGAGCTTGTGGTTGGATCAAAGTTCGAGAGTGTCGTGGATGTATTCTCTCTTCTTGTTATTTTATCTT
This sequence comes from Tamarix chinensis, assembly GCA_030549775.1. Taxonomy (NCBI): domain Eukaryota; kingdom Viridiplantae; phylum Streptophyta; class Magnoliopsida; order Caryophyllales; family Tamaricaceae; genus Tamarix; species Tamarix chinensis. Next base: position 49,292,174 of record CM060172.1, read on the forward strand.
CTTCTGCTATTTCCTTTGTATTAGATTTACTCTCTTATGGTTTATTACTCTATTGAGTATTTTAAATGAACATTTTATCGGTTGTAAGCCTATTTCTCTTTTGGAAATGAATTACAATTCTTTAGTCATACTCTGATTTTGTTTTACAACCATTTATTGCCTATTTGGAGTTTAGTTTGGCTTGATTTATAATTGATTGTTAATATTTTCTTTAGTCTTAGCACTTGATACCGGAATGGTCGGAGAGAATCGGTCTGGTACTAAGTGTGGCGGTAACGTCCCTAGAATTTACGGGTTTTAATTTAAATATTTCTATTGTAATTTCTTCCGCTTTCAAAAAAAAGTAGTGAATTTTGGGGTATTACATAATTGAATAAGAATTTCAAGCATTTAGCTTAAATCCTCTCTTTTATGAGATTACTTTTCTCCTTAAGAATTACTTGGAGTAAATCCTACTTATAACCCTTAATGTTAAATATTGGTGAAAGATTCATGCATATCTTCAAACCTACATCTTATTCGAACCAAAGAATCATCCTTTACATCTTCAAACTTAATTGAAGATATTCATCAAACTAACTAAACCGTGGATAGCAAGAGAGAACCACATCATTTTGGCATCAAAGCATAGGGTTTTTCCAACCTTTTCTCATTATATACCCATGCACGCATGTTCTTTTAATGCATATCCATGCATAACATCTTCAGCCATGTTGATCTTCAACCCCAGGAACCAATCTTAATCATATTTTGGTAGTATATCTTCAACCAAGATTCAATCTTGATCGAGTCTTTTTAGCACATCTTCAATCACCTTCTACTACATCTTCACCCTCCCTTTGAATATTCAAATTCAAAGTTTGAAGATCTTCTATTCTTCAACCAAGACTGTCAAATTTACTACCTTAATATTAGACCGCCTTCCTCCTTCCTTCAACCTCCCCTTAAATCCTCCAAGAACCTATCTTTCTCCATTCTTTTCAAACTATATTTGAATATGAACTATCATATTCGAACCATCATTCCTTTCCTCCTCCATTAAATTTATATTATCTCTAAGTAAGATCCTATAAATTTTTCTATCTACCATTTAAATATTGACAATAAATATTTGAATATTTGAGCCACCTATTCATATCACATTCTCGATAATTTAACTCACATTATAGTCGACACAATATCATCTTTGTATCTTCAACCTCCTTGAAAATACCTCATCATCAAACATTCGAATTTCTTAACCTTCCATTGCAGCATATTTTATTTACATTTTATCCAAGAGCCAAATTTTCCCAACTCAAAACTTTCATAACCAATCTCAGTTACCACCATACCCCATTTCTTAAGTTACCACCCAAGAAATTACCAAAAACCATATCAAGAAACCAACTACACATCTCGGTTTCCTTGTTCCATCACCCCTACACATTTGTTTTGTTATTTCCCATAAATACTTTATGGTTATAGTCTATAAAATGGCCAGCGAATATAAGATGGATTCCATACTTTCTGCCATCCAAGCACTCAGCATCAACATTAATGCACACAACGTCAAACTTCATCAAATTCCAGCAATGCAACATCAACTCCAATGCATGGAGGCATGCATAGCTAACCAATAAATTTCGATAAACATGCAAAATACCATTAAAGCCACCAATGACTGAGTGGAAGGAATTGTTAGACATATGGTACAAGCAAGAGGAGGGCACCTATATTCAAAAATGGAGTATGATGAAGGAGACCATGAAGACACATCAAATGGATCAAACCAAAGTCGAAGGCTAAATCATTTTCAACTAAGGCATATGCATGATGAGGATAAAGGTATAAAGCTAGACATTCCTAAATTTTATGGTGATTTAAATGTTGAATTGTACTTTAAATGGTTGCATGATATAGAAGCAATATTTGAATTCAAAAAGTATGATGATGAACGAAAATGTAAACTTGCTACTCTAAAATTCAAAAAGTTTGCTAGGTTTTGGTATGAAAACCTAAAAATGACACAGAAAAGACATGATAAAGCTAAAATTAAGTCATGGGAGAAAATTAAGAAACACCTAAGAAAAACATTTGTGCCTAAGAAGTTTGAACAAGACATGTATATTAAGTTAACTACCTTTAAACAAGGAATTTTTAGTGTAGAAGAGTACACTAGGGAATTTGAGAGACTAGCACTAATATTTGATATACAAGAATGAAAAGAAGAAAAAAAAACCCCAAGCCTTATTCTCTTCAATGGATAAGTAAAGATAATGGAGCTAAGGTAACTAAGCAAGGACTTATCTCATTTTCTATTGGTAATGACCATGATGATGTGTTATGTGATATTTTTCCAATGTATAAATATGGTATTTTTCTAGGTATACCATGGAAATATGATAGAGAAGTTATTCATAATGGTATTAATAATGAGTATTTTGTTCAATATGAAAAAACTAAGCATGAACTTAAGCCTTCAAGATGTGATGATCTTAGAATGAGTGATCTACCTACTAAAAAGAATTTGTTCTTAAATGAAAATGATATGCTTAAGTTTATAGAAGAAGAATTCATATGATATGCTCTAGTAGTGAAAGAAACTCAACCAAGGGAGATTAAAAATGATAACCCCAAGCTTACTAAACTACTTGATGAGTTTAATGATGTGTTCCCAAATGATCTTCCACCTGAACTACCACCTATAAAAGGTATTGATGTCTTATCTAAGAAGTCTAAATTGTTAACCATGATGGATGCTAAGTTACTTGGATTTGAAAAGTTAAAGACTTGTATCCAAAAGATGATGATTTCTATGATATTTATGATGCATGTAAGAAAAAATGGATTTTATAGTAACTATGTCTTGCATGATGGATTTTTTTTAATCTTAATAAACTTTGTGTGCCTAAATTGGGTGTAAGAGAATCGCTTATAAAAAAAAGTACATAAAGGAGGAATATCTGGACATTTTGGTACTCATAAGGCCTTGAAAATGTTACAAGAAAATTTTTATTGGCCACTCATGGTAAAAGATGTACAAATTATTTTGAGTAGATGTGTTACATGTCAAAAGTATGAAAGCTTCTTCCATAAGGCTTTATACATTCCATTACCCATGCCTATTCAACCATGGGAAAGGGTTATTATGGACTTCATCTTAGGGTTGCCTAGAACTCAATGCAGTAAAGACTCTATAATGGTAGTAGCTGATAGATTTTCTAAACTAACTTATTTTATACCATGTCATAAAACTGATGATGCCACATGTGTTGTTGATTTATATTTTAAAGAGATTGTTAGACTTCATGGTATTCCTCAAAGTATTCTTTCAGATAAATATTTTAAATTTTGAGTTACTTTTGGAAGACTTTTAGCTTGTTTAGAGTTACTTATCAATAGAAATTATCTATCATAATTACTTATTTAAAAAAATTAGTCTAAAAAGTTTCCAAAATAAGTAGTTATCATGAATAACTAATTTTGATAAGTAGATCCAAACATGGGCTTTATGGCACATGTTGAGTACAAAGTCGTTATTTAGGACTTCGCACCATCCATAAACCAATAGTCAAATGTAGGTTACAAATCGAACTCTTGGCACATTGTTGAGTGGTTTGGTAAGTAAAAGTACCAAGGGTTAGGATATCAAGCTAGCTCATTCTAAGCTTGCCTACAATCAAAGTCCTTCAAGTACAACTCATTCTATTCTATTTGAGGTGGTATGTGGTGTGAATCCTTATATGTCAATCAATATGGTTCCCTTAAAGAAAGAAAAATTAAAAAGCTATGAAGTCAAGGATCGAGTGGAGTATTTCCAAAAGCTTCACTAAAAAATTCAACCCAACATCGAAAATTCAAATGTAAGGTACCAAGCTCAAGCTAATAAGCATTGAGTTCAAAAAGTATTTTCTCCAATATTCAACTATAGTTACATTTACATAAAGAAAGATTTTCTAACTTATGTAATAATATATTAATGCCTAGAGCATATGGACCTTTGAAAATACTTAGAAAATTTGGAGATAATGCATATGAACTTGATTTACCTTATTCTTATGGTGGAATATCAAGAACTTTTAATGCAGATGACTTGTCTCCATATTATGATGATGTGAATTTGAGGATAAATTATTCTCAACTAGAGGAGAATGATGCAGGAGCATCTCAAGATCCTCTAAATAATGAGAAATTAGCATTATTAATAATGGGGCTAGTTATCTTAGATACTTTTCATGATATTTCTACTATTAATTCTAAAGAAACTTTAAGATGTTCTTGTAGGTATGTTACATATTTGCAAGAGAAAAATACTTAAGATATCAAGCCATTTGAGTCATGTTTGTGTATATGACATACAAATATTTAAAGCTATGGCATACATGAAGGACAAGACAACAACCATGCAAAAAACTCATTATTTGTGGCACTTGTTGTAAACCCAAGGATATCATGTAGAATTTAGGGTTTTGTAGCTTGTTATTTCATATATGTATTAGTCAGTCTAAATGTTTGTAATGTTGTCATTAATATCCTTTAATTGGGTGTTTAATTATATTTGTTAGAGTATTAGAGCTAATTTTAATTAACTACACAACTAAACAAATCATAAGTTGGGTTAGATATACAACTCGAGCCTCACGATCCTGCAAGTTATTACCAACATGTAAGTGGGGGTAATAACTAGGTTAGTTGTTGAGTAATTAGTAATTAGTTGTAATCACTTCCTATGAGTAGTATATATACTCATTAGGAGCATTGTACACGGTAGAGAGAATATTGAATTGGATAAGAATTTCAAGCATTTGGCTTAAATCCTCTCTTTTGTGAGATTACTTTTCTTCTTAAGAATTGCTTTGAGTAAATCATACTTAGAACCCTCAGTGTTGAATATTGGTGAAATATTCACGCGCATATCTTCAAACCTGCATCTCATTCGAACCAAAGAATCATCTTTACATCTTCAAACTTGATCGACGATCTTCATTAAACCAACTAAATCATGGATAGCAAGAGACAACCACATCACCTTCCATCAATAAGCTTAAATGATATATTAAAAGATAGAGAAAATCAATAACGAAGATCCATTTTTAGCATGAAGGATAACATGTATAACCAAAATTGATTTATGAAACAAAACTACATTCCAATTTCAAAAATCCTTCAAAAACTACAATCCAATTTCAAAAATCCTCCATGTCATAGGGGAATATTGGTTACAGTAAACTCTAAAACAGAATGTGGGTTGGAGTCCTAACTTTTTCAATTTAATAACACAGAATAATGAATTAAAGAGGGACACAATTAAACTAACCTCCATATATTTACCTTCAAGTGATAATCTGAGCTTTCTTAGAACCAAACTAAAGAAACAAGTCTAAATATAAACTTAAAGTTGACAACTTAATTATAAATAGAAAAAAAAAACTTAGGTTAACATAGAACGTATAACCGAACATGAAATTTTTGAATCAAACTAAATAGTCAGAAAACTATATATATATATATATATATATATATATATATATATATAATATATATAAATATAATATATATATATATATAATATATAAATATATATAATGACCAAGAAAATGAAATAGGTATTGATTTTCGTGAATTTTTTAACCTTAGAACACTAAATTAAACCTAAAATAAATAAATAATAAAGGTAAAGTTCATAGCCTGACATTAACCTATGACATTTTGAATTCTCTCGCACCCTCCTCTTGGTGAGCAATGATTCTATCCGGTAGAGCTTTATTCGTTCTTGCTTCCTCAAAGATTAGATTCACAGGTCACGGTTGTTCTTCGAGTTTTATCGGCTGCCACTCTTGCTTTGTATGAGGTTTCTATGCCGGTGGAGTTCTAAAATCTTCTGAGCTATCCACTCTCCCAAAATAAAAAACGACGGCAGTCAATCAATGAAGTAAAGCCTTTTGGGAATAGAAGGGAACATAAAAAACTCTTTCAAACTTCTGTTACGGCGGGTGGTTGTTATAATTTTTTCTGATTTGTGAGAGCTTAGTTTGGTGAATGATTACCTACAAAGTTGTTGGGTTTTCTTACTCAATTGTCTTTCTCTATCTTCCTATTTCTCGTATTTGGCTAAGGTTTGGCGAAGTAGACAAGTATCAAGCAATGAAATCATTAATTAAATAATGAGAAATATATGTGACGAAAAGGTGATACTGAACCAAGTAAAAATGAGGTATAGGAGTACCAGAAATACCAACAGAGAGATGGGTGTATCACCTAATCACAGTTTGTTCTGGCATGAATTTCGTTAGTTGCGTGGAAAGTAATCAAGTATGGAATAAATACAGGGGATAGAGGGTCACATCAACTAATCACAAGTTGTAAGCCACTGTTGAACTATTGTTTTTGGTATGTTTAAGCCATGGAGTCTTTGAATAATGTTCTTGTTAATGGCCAAACAATAAGCAAAATGGGGGGGAAATAATAATAATAATAATTCTTTTCTTTTCTTTCCTTTTGTTTTAATTGGATCTGGAACATTGAAAATGAAAATAAAATTCTATCTTTTTCGGATTAAAAATGGAAATCCATTTCCATTTCCGTGCGATTTGATTCCAAAACAATTGGCTGAATATGACGTATAAATTTATTACTTTATATTAACTAAAGTCATGGCTTAGTGTTTTTGGGAAATATATAAGAATTTACTATTTTTTCACATTATCCAAAAAATTAATAGCAAATAAATAAAAACATATTATTGTATAAATCTAATGTTATCATTTCATTTCACTCGCTTCATACCGCAGCAAACCAGAAGCAACCTGCCGATTCAGCCTCGCTTAACTCTCAGTCTCAGGACGAAAACAAGCAAGAAGCCAAAAGCAATCTGCCGATCTAACGGAAATATCGTCCGAGCAACAAAAACTTGCAACCTCGCTAAACTCTCAGGTAGAGCTGCTAGTTTTGTTGAGGCATGACATGAAGAGAGATTCTGAGAAAATTATGGCATTCCAAGATACTGAACCTCTCAACACAGGCCTCCCTGGTTTTTTAGGTAGGAACATTTTCACGTGTGATGCCACATAGTACCATAACCAATAAAAGCTGATAGCTGCAATGCAAGTGTCATGCACGTTCATCCTGCATCTATAAAACACCGCCTGTGGTGACAATATTCAAAACGACACCAAAAATACTGCAACATTTCATTTGGCTCATTTTGCCCGAGGTCCACTTCTGGTTGCTCTGGTGAACATATCTTTTATATTTTTTGAATCTTTCTCCACTTTCACCTTTTTTGCTTGCCTTACATTCTTAGCATTTTTCCTGTCCTTTGCTTCTTTCTCCTGACGACAGTCAATTGCAGACACCAAAGTGGAACAAAGTAAGAAATTTTGATTTGCACAGATTAGTTATCCACATTGAAGTAATCCTCTCATGTAAGGAAGTGAATACCATTTCATAAAAACGATTCTAAATGTTGGCTAACTAGCAAAGCTTATTAACCAAAGAATGCAGACCACTATGACGAAGTTCATATTTTTGCTCGTGAGAAGGAAATAGGTTCTAGCAACTTTATAAGAGAGTGAAGTCTGTAGAAATGTAACTCCACATTTACCTTTCCCACATACGGTGCCTCACATGCCAGAATTCCAATAGCAGCAAAGAAAAATCAATATACTGACAAATAAGAAAAGATGAGTTCACACTTCATAGGATATTTATAGTTACACCTACTGGAGACCCATTTGATCAGTTGATTCAGATCTAATCACACCAGCACCTAATTTTCATGAGAATGCTGATGAAATCCCATAACTTAACCATTTTTAGCATCAGTGGTGTACAAAAAAAAATCTTCTACGTGACTATATTGGTCTGAATTTTGAACAAGATAGATATTTATTATGCATCTAAACCCTCTACTATTTCAAGTAGCTAATTCTACAGTCCATGAATCTATTCATATGTTTCCTAAGTCCTAACTTCCCCCCCCCTTTTTCTCATCTCTCTTTTAAAGAATACTGTCCGAACTTATACCTGAATGGAAGACCCACTGGTAGGTTGCACTTCTGGTACGGGTGAGAAGACATCACTCCTGGCCATCTTCACCATCTCTGGTATATCCAAACTACAATAAATACAGCAAGACATCAAGTCAGGTGCCACCACTACATCCACCTCAAAAGTGTAGTTGCAACAGTTGTATCATGTATGAGCATATAATACAAAGAACGGTATGTCACTTGATCATACCTGAGGTGGTTGCACAAGCTTTTTATCCATGGTTCATCTTTCAGGTACTCACTCAAGATAGATACAGCATCAGCTACTGCAACAATGGAAATACACACTATCAAGCCTAAATAAGAAATCATAAGGTCACAATGAGTCAATGACTGGTAAAGATTGAGAAACTACCAAGCCTAACATAGCCATCCGCACTATAGACAAGAAGGACACTCTACCTAGAATTAAGCAGACAAGAAACTTCACATACATGAAAAAGACATGTATACTGTTAGGTCATTGGATGCTTACATGTATGCTTCTCATCCTGGGCAGCATAGTTACTGTCCAATGTAGCCAATGTCTGTTTTAAGTTATACACCTGCATGACAACTCCTATCAGCCCTAATAAAACTAATGAAAAAAGCAAACAAAGAAGTTTGTTTCATTTCAGGTTCTCTAGAATGAGGAAGTTGTAGGTTGAACATACAAGTCAAACAGCATTGTTCACACTACAGCAACAAACGAATTCATTGAGGGTGTTTCACCGACCAAAAGATGTGTATAATTGACAATTAACCATTCTTTTCGCTTGTGAGATCATAACTTAGTGGTTGAGGCTAAGGGCCTAAGGCCTTGGGTACAAAAGATAACAGTTCAAATCCCCCTTTTCTTGGTATTTATAAACCATCATGGTGATTATTGCACCTATATGGTGAATTTGTATCAGCCCTACGGGCTTCCCATGTATCAAAAATTAACCACTATTTTCATGTCCCAGGGAGGGAACAAGGGGGATAATATATTCTTCTCTAAATATAAGCACACAGCACACTTTGGCAGGAGAGGAAAAAATAAGGGTACCATAGTGTAGCTCATATATTTTACTTTGTACAATGGCAAAGCTGCCTTTTTTACACCATATAATAACTACGGAAATGATCGAAGAGTGTCCAAAATAAAAATATTAGAGGGAGGCAAACAGAAACTTACCTGACAAAGAAAAATAAGGACAAGCACCCAAAATAACTTACTACATAACTGCATAAGATACCCAATCAACCTTACGCAATTAAGGTTCACATTAAACAACTTTATAAAGATGGAAATGTACCTTCTGAGATAGCCAAGCTAAAACTTTTGCATCATCCAGCCTAAAGAACTTCACAGATCCAATTTCTGGGAAGGTAAAAGAACAACGCTATGGTAAGCAAAAAGATGTTACAGAAGAAGGCAATGCAAGCCACAGTGGGCCAAACATATCATTTTGTTTCATCAAGTAAGAAGTATAGAGAAATGAAAAGAGGTGTCAAGGTATACTTTGCTTAGGGTCGCATTTTTCATCCACAACAAATGGGAGTACTAAGAATTCGTGGATATCCTTCACTACTTGATACCAGAAATCATAACTTTAAATTTCCTTCCCTTTTCACCATAAAGTACCAAGCAAAATTGCATGCATAAACATCATTCAGTTTTAGATACGAGGGCTACTTTTCAATAAAAAAGCAAACTCTTACATCTCCAAAGTTATTATGTGGTCTACAAAGTGAATGAATATAAGATGAATTAATTATTTAGTAGTCAATGACACCTTCATCGGTAACATGCACTTGCTTAGCTTTGGTATTATTATTTTTTTCACGTGCAAGGTCTGTAAAGTAAGACAGTGATGTGGCGTTTCAATGCCAATTCGGAGTCTCTTTATGTAATAGCTATATTATCTGCTTGGTTGCATAACAATCCACCTTGAGCTGGAAACTTCAGCATAATAGAAGTAGCTGCTCCAAAAAATTTAAATCAAAACTGACCTTTCACTTCACAAACTACATGCATACATCTCTCTACAATTAACAGCAGATGTTGATATCCTGGATACCCATCAACATAAAGTATCTCATCCAATTGCCTAAATTTCCCCAGATCGTCTCTTTTCTGCAATACAGATACATCGGGTGCATATTTTAGAGTTGAATATATTGGAGCTCGTTCATTCTTGTATAAATAAAGGAACAGAAAGCCACATGAACAAGTAATGACTTGTAGTGAAATTGGATGCAAACTCCATATGAAACCTATAAATACAACTTCCTTTACACAACTTAGTATTGGGAAGGAAACGTGTAATCAAAAACACCCTCAACTACACAGAACAATTCAAGCTGGAAATTAAGTTACTTCACATGTTCACCTACAGATATGGAGATGGTCACAGAGGAAACTGTGATGATTCTCTGATGTCAGCACAAGGATTAGACCACAAAACAATATGTTTCCAGCCACCAATTGATATACATTCAAAATTGTTGAACAGCCAAATAGATACAAGATTTCACTCTCATCAAATTTGATAAATGATACGCTGCTGAAAGATAAGAGATTCTTCATATGTCCAAGGGGATAAGGGTAACATGCAAACTGGTTTACTCAAAAAATTAATAGAAGGCAAAGAGAACCAAAGAGGTTCAAACATGTTCCATTTTCATCAAAAACTCCGTTCCATGTATCACTCAAGTGTATCGCAGATGTATTATATAAATTAACATGGCATAAATGACTAAAAAGATAAAGAGCAAGCAAACAAAAGTCTGAAGATTCACAGAAAGAAAATACATAGAAAATGTAGCAAGAATAAAATACATCATGCCTTCATTCGAGCTTCCTCAAAGATGGGCAGCATAATAAAGACAGGATCAATTGGTGTTGATATATACAGGCTGCCATCTGTAACAAAACAGAGCAAAAGGTACAGAACATTGTCATGCCAATAGAATATTAAGCAACAAAAAAAAAAGAGCAGTTTTTGTTGTATATCATAAATAATGATACTTTAAATTGCATGAGACAGGAAAAAAGAGTTCAATGCAAAGTAATACATTTAAGGAATGTTGGGGAAAATAGTTCAAAGCTATTAAATGAGGACTGAATGAGTAATTGTACACTTTAACACACTTGCAAAACTCAACCAGGCTTAAAGTGTAGACTGAACATCAACCAAGCATAATGCTCATGCCTGGAGAGAGATGTCCCTTTCTCTTTACTATAATTTCAAAATCTTCTAATTTTTCAGTTCCTTTCATAAAAGGGATGATGAATTTCTCACAAATTTTATTTTACTTGAAACCTGGAAGATGGCAATAGAAATATTGATCAGCCAGAGAGTCACATTTCACTATAGGAATGAAAATTCTGTCCCAACCAGAAAAGAAATAACAGATAATGATAATGACACCACTTGTTATACATAACCGACAATGAACCCCTCAAATGCTCCAGCAGTTTAAAGTGTTCAACTCATAATGGAAAGAAAATAAATAGGCCAGCTTTCTTTTGGTAGTATCACGTAATACTTGTTTGTTCGTCTTCTAAGCTACTTTAGTGCACATTCCCTTTCACAATCATTGTTGAGATGGTTGTTCCTTGGGAACATAAGATTTTTTTTCTCTCTTTGGTTAGATCGGGGAGTGCAAAGGAATGATCACTTAGGGCATGTTCTCCTTAGTTTATTTTCTGAGCTTATTAAATAAGCTTAGATCAAAAAGAATTTGGCAATAATAAAAGAAATATAAAATCAATAATAACAATTATAATAATGATGGTAATGATAAAAATAGGATTTATACTAATAAGGATTTTTTTTTTTTTGATAAATAAATTGAATGGTATCTTACTTTGAAAAGATTACAAAAGGAATGGCAAACTTTAATTAGAGCATCTACTAGTCCAATAAGATCCCTATAAGATACATTGATAAAAGAATTCAACCCTCGTTGCCATTTCCCACACTATGGCTTTAATAATCTAGATTGGAGACTTAGTTTTTCTTTGGAAAATTTTTCTATTCCTTTCTTGCCATATATGATATACTACTCCCGCAGTTAAGGCTCAAAGAAATTGTTGACAAATTAATGGTCCCCTTACTCCTTTCATGAGCCAATGAGTAACTCTCTCCCAAGTACCTAAATGCTATAAGCTTGTTTTTTAATAATAGACAGCCATATTGATCATGAGAATGAGCACTCAAAGAAAAGGTGAGCAAGTGTCTCATCTAATTGTTGGCATAATTCACATATTGGAGATGTGCTAAAGCCCATATATAGCATTCTATCTAGGGCTGTAAACGAGTCGAGCCGAGCTGAATACCTCTAGGTTTGGGTTCGACTCGTTTAACTAAACGAGCCTAAAATAATGTTTGGGCTCGGCTCGTTTAACTAAACGAACGAACCGAGCCGAGCTCACGAGCCAAAGCCAAAAAATAAACCGAACTCGTTTTAAGCTTGTTTAACTAAACGAACAAGCCGAACCAAACTTTTAACGAACTGACTCAGCTCATTTATAGCCCTAATTCTATCTATTGTGAACAACCTGCCTTGAATGGTTAGTCAAAGAAGGATTTAGTGTCTAGGAAGCGAAAGTATGTTCCATACCATGCTGGACCATGGAACTTTTGTTTTCCTTGAGCGTCATAGGTGATAGACTTTAAATATGCTATACTCTCCTGTCTTCAAGCAGATTTTGGAGACCTAGACTGAATCAAAAAGAGGATAAAATGTTATTCTTGTCTCTATAATTTTCTTAAATACCCATGAAGCACTAACAGGAGGACTAATATTACGTCAATCTCAGCCTTTGATGTAATATGCATGGATCCATTTGATCCATTGTACTTCTTTCTCCTTAACAATAGACCAAAGTTGTTTGCCAATAGCTGCAAGATTTCACCATTGTATATTTAGTATATCCAAGCCTCCTTCCTGTTTAGGAGAACATACTATTTCCCATGCAACAGGACTTTTACGTGAGGATTCCATCCCTTTCCAAAGGAATGATCTGCAAATAGCATTAATATCATGTAGAATCCTGCTTAGGTAGCATAAAAAGGAGGCTCCAATAGGCCTACATCCCCATAAGTACAGAATTTATAAGTTGGAGTCTTCTTGCATAGCTCAGAGTTTTGTTTTGCCATTGGTTAAGCTTCCCAGTTAGCTTTTGCAGCAAAGGGTTGTAATGTTGTTTTCTCAAGGTAGATCCAAGTAATGGTACCCATAGATACTTCACTAGGGGCTCTCCTATTTGAAGATGAAGTTCTGAATGAAGAACTATCTTTGTTCTGCACATACCCTGCCCCCATAGAAGATAGTACTTTTGAGTACATTAAGCTTTAATCTAGAGAAGGACAAGAAGCGGCTGAAAGTATTCATTAAGGTCCTTACTGAATTTACATCCCCTTGACTAAACAGCAGCAGGTCATCAGCAAACATCAGGTTAACCAGCTTCACTTTGTTGCACTTTGGATGAGCTTTGTATTCAGAATTTCCGCACAATCCCAGCAAAGCTCTATTTAGATATTCCATAACTATAACAAATAGATATGGAGAAAGAGGATCACCTTGTCTCACTCTTCGTTTAGCTTTAAAAGGGGGAAGAAGTGTGTTATTTGGCTTTAGTGTGTAACTCACTATAGACACACAGGTCATGATAAGCTTGACAATATGGAGAGGGAAATGTAATGGAAGTAGCATTTGTTCTAAAAAGTTCTCGTTTACTATATCATAGGCTTTCTTCATATCGATTTTTATCATGCATCTTGGGTAGAGATTATGTTGATTATATCCTTTCACCAACTTAGTTGCAAGGAGAATATTTTCACCAATCCCTCTTCTTTGATAAAACCCAATTGAATACCTCTAATAATCGATGTCATTATAGGTTGGAGTCTTGCAGTGAGGACTTTTGCAATGATTTTATAGAGAACATTAGCACATGCAATAGGTCTAAAGTCTCCTAGCTTATCAACATTTGGAACTTTTGGAATGAGATTGAAAGTAGTAATGTTGAGACTATGTGGCAATTTTCCTGACAAGAAGAACTCATAGACACTTTTCCAAATATCTTCTCCAATTACCTCCCAAAAACATTTGAAAAAGTATGGATTATACCCATCTGAACCCAGAGATTTTTCAGAATGCATGGAAAAAACTACTTGATGGACTTCTTCTTTGGAGACAGGTCTAAGCAGATCATCTTGATGCTTCACTGCTAGTTTTAGCCCTCTGTTTATAATTTCTAGGAGAATTTGACCAGTGATCTCCTCATTTTTGCCAAGTAGAGTCTGGAAGAACTCTAAGAGAATAGATTGAATCCTAATAGGTTCTCTATGAAGATCTCTTGTCTCGTCTCTGATAGCCCCAATATGGTTTGTGCGATTTATGCTTTTGAGTATATTATGGAAGTATCTAGTATTGTTTTTCCCCAAGGTTTAACTATGAGATCCGAGCTTATTGCCTTAGGAAGCTTTCTTCATACTTTGCTAGATGAGTATAAAGGGCCTGCTGCTTCTTCTCAAGTTCTTTCAACTCAGTATCAAGAGGAGATGAGTTTAAGCTTTGTTGTATGGTTGATAACTGAATACAAGCTTGATTCACCTTTTTAGAAATATAATCATAGTGTCTTCTATTCAACAGTTTTAGAGGACATTTCAAGGCTTTCGGTTTAGCCATAGTAGCAAAAATAAGGTCCCCGTGATACTGTTTTATCTAATACTCTTGTAGCAGAGGAGTGAATTCTGCATTAAGAGTCCAGATATTGAAGAACCGAAAAGGTTTTGGTCCTGTGTTAGTGGTGTGAGGGATGCTTAAACCCATGGAGGCATGATCAGAAATAATGGGAGACTGGAAGTTTACACTTGAGTTGGGATAAGTATTCAGCCATAAGAGGCTGCCCATGACTCTATCAAGTTTGCAGTATATTCTATCAGGACCTTCTTGATTATTACACCAGGTATTGAAGGCACCAGTGTAATTGATATCAAAAAGCTATAAGGTATTGACACATTGTATAAAGTCTTCAACATCTTGAGAATTCATTCGATTACCTAGCAGCTTCTCATTTGGTTTTAGAAAGGTGTTGAAATCTCCCATCACCACCCAGGGAAGGTTATTTTGGTTGTTTTTAAGCATCCAATCCAAAAGCTCTTTTCTTCCCATCCCCGTATTCTTCCCATAGAAAATACTAATCTTGAAGTTAATGTCCTTATGCATATCTATAACCACTCCTGAAATACCTTGAGCGCACTGACTGATAGCATCAATTCTCCAAATTGTTAAGTTCCATCCCAACCATACTCTTCCATAGTGATGGGTTTCATAGTTTTGATTCCAATGCCAATCAGAAGGAAACTTATTAATCAAATCTACTACTTTCTTTTCTTTGATTTTGTTTCAACTAAACCAACTAAAGACAGCTTATTACTCCTTATCCAATACTGAATTTCTTTTTGTTTTTGAGGGTCATTCATCCCCCTAACATTCCAACAACCTAATTACATCAAAGATGAATGTCAAAGTTAGGAATATATGATTCCTTCATGACTTTCTTCCCTAGAACCACAGTAAACCATGGGTATTTCAGTTTTCCCTATAGGTTTTCATGCTAAGCCAAATTTGTTGAGCCATTATGGTTAGGTGTTATAGGATTGATTGTAGTGAGATTAGTCACACTAGGAGATGCTCGCATTTGTTGAAGTAATGGTTGTGCTAGGATATCTTGAGTAGGCTTCTATCTTATTACTGGTACTAAAACTTGTCCCTATCTTCGATCATTCACCACCCTCTAAATTTTTTCTTGATTGGCATTAGGAGGTTTATAATTGTTCTATTTGTACATTAATGGGTAGTGTGGTGCTAGGTGGCTAATTTGATGACAGGTTAAGCATAGAGTTGGTCTCCATTCATACTCTATACTCTGGGAAAATATTGAGCCATCTGGTTTCTTAATTGAGACAAAATCTAGGAGAGGTTTTTTAATGTCCACCTCTACCATCAATCAAACATATGAAATTCTTTCCTTGTCTGCAGTAACTCTATCAATTCCCAACAGTCTCCCCACACAACTGCATATTCTGCCCAAGGAATCAGATAACCAATAGCCCAAGGGAAGACTAGGGAGCTTGATCCAAGTGTGAATGAACTGAACGTCTTCAGGTTGAAATCTGAAATCAGGATGCCAGACCTTCAATATCAAAGGTTTGTTCATATATGTCCACAAGGCATTGTCGAGGATAGTATTACAATCAACCTTTGATTCGAATTGAAAGAGGTAATATCCTGATTCATGGAGCATAATTTTTGCCGTTTTAACATGATTCCAATGTGTTCGTATATAATTGCACATTTGGGTGAAGGATGGTTTCATGCCATAAATGACTCCAACAATAGAATTCTCCCAATACTTGGATTCTTTCACAACTTCCTCCGATTGGATTTCAGCCAACACTTCCCCTTGATGGATCGCAGGTGGGGTATAGACTAAGGAGATCATTTGATCTGATCTTCTATTCTATAGGACCTTATCCCTATAGGATTTTCTTTCCTCAATTGGGTTTTGCATATCTTGAGGAAGAGAAGAATTTGACTAAGATATTTGTTCAACATGATTGTTATGGTCATTCCCAAGATTTTGAATGTCGATTTGCATAGGAGTCTGATCTTTTCTCATATTTGTCATACAATTGTCGATTAATGTATTATCTTGAGGAAGAGACGATTCTTGAATTTCTTAATCTTCAACCTTTTCCCCGGACGGCAAGTTTTCTATGCCAACTAGAGTAATTGGAGTGACCGAGGATGGCTTTGGTGGATCTCAAACAGTTGCCGGTGAGATGGCCTACTAGCAAGCCATGGCTATGTGAGATTTCGCTCCTCTGTGTTGCTTTGGCATAGGGAAATTATTGATTGTGATATCAATAACAATAAAATAGAAATAATAACTAATTGAAAATTTTCATTCAAACCAAATCAACAAAAATAAGTTGAAGAGAACATGAACTTGGTCAGCCTGGGGAAGTGGCCAAACTCAGTAGTGGTTCAGCATCAGCACTGTTGCATAAACATTAGACGGTAAAAAGGAACAGCATATGTACACATACCCCAATAATTGTCCCCTTTGAGAAGATACAGTTCATCTTAGTATTGGAAGATTTAAAATTTGTTTGCCATATGTGGCATGAGGATGCACTGAGGATGGTATTTTGCATTTCCAGAATGTTTTGGATACAGAAGCACCACAGAAATGCTACAAAACACTTCAGATATTTCCTGGAAATTTGGGTAGAAGAAAAGGGAAAAGCATGTTTTAATGTACAACACTGATTCTCACATGCTAGTCAGCACTTCTATTTTTCGCTTCTCTTTCTTTTTGACTCATGGTGTTGTCTACTGTTGTTGTTGCTCTCTTCTTCCTTGATTGGTGGCTGTCATAATCGTGCCTAATTGTGGCACTGCTTTTCCGGTTGGTGGCTGGCCTCAAGGGAAAAACATATTTTCTCCCTTCAAAACCACTCACTTCTATTCTTTCATAGCCTATCGTTGAGCTTCCAACTTCCTGTTTGCTTGGTGAACAATGCTTTTTTTCCTGAATGTAACTTTTGCTGTTGCACTGTCAGGGATTTTCTTAGCTGACGGGTTTTGAGCTTCCTTAATTTTATTATTTATATAGATGATTTTATAATTTGAAAATAATAATTATAAATTAGTATATTTATTAGTTCATTTTGGCATGGCTTATTATCATGTTAATTTCAAACATAAATTTTGGATTGCTATTTTTTTATACAGGATTTTCAAGGCCATTTAGTTCCTAGTTTTTGAGGAAAGATGTTTCAGGTGCAACCAAGCAATACAATCGCGGTCGCGGTGTAGGAGTATCGGTATAGGAGTATCACGAACATTATTTTATGTCATGGTAGTCATGGCGTGATTTTTTTAATTTATTTCGCAACAAAAATCAGTCGATAATCGATATCTTGCCAATAAATACATGATATTTTAAAATCACTGCGCATCAGCAACCCAAAATCCGATATATATCAGCCGATATTGTATATCGGAACCAATAGTTAATTTTATGGGTGCAACCTACAAATTGCATCCATGTGGGAAGCACGACAATGACTTAGGCACAACTGAAGCATAAGATCATCTAATCTGGTTTTCACTTGACCCCAGTGATGGTTTGTTAGCTAGGAAGACTTTACAGACATTAGATGATTAGTAGTACCTTCACAGACACGGTCCCCAAGAAACCAAGACCCATGTGATTGTTTGAACCACTGAATTTCCTGAAGGCTCCCATTGATAAAGAGATAAGTTGTTGAAGCTC
This sequence comes from Tamarix chinensis, assembly GCA_030549775.1. NCBI lineage: Eukaryota > Viridiplantae > Streptophyta > Magnoliopsida > Caryophyllales > Tamaricaceae > Tamarix > Tamarix chinensis. The sequence goes on from CM060172.1 coordinate 49,310,528, forward strand.
CTGCCAAGTTGATTGATGTAGTTGTGGATTATACACAGTTCAAGAAGAGAAAAATAAATTGCTTGAACAATAGACCATAAGAAGCAATTATGAGATTTCACAGAATAAGCACTACAGTTGTAGCAACAGCGGTATCTTCAACATTACAGTATTTGAAATATAGAGACAGGTTTTATAAAAGTTCAATGAAAATACCTGTTTTTGGATGGCGAAGTGAAAGCAAATTTCCATTACTTTCCCCAACTGCATCTGGATATAGTTGTGGATCATAAAAGACAGCACCAAAAAGTTGAACAATAATACAATGAGATTGCAAAATGAATCCCAATGCACAAGTTTTGTCTATTAATAACGTTTTCCTTTTCTTCATTGTTTTCCCTTAGTCTTTTGGTTTTCTTTCTTCTTCTATTGGGGGGGGGGGAAGCTGGAAGCATGTACCTCAGCTATTACATTACGAAGGTTATGTTTGACTCTCTATAATTTTTCTATCAAAATAAGTAAAACATGAACTAAAAAGGAAATTGAATAGCATGGACATTTATGACTCTGCCTGTGGGACAAGTATGGTTTACCAATATTGAGTTCACCACTCTATTATCCATGGAATATTATGGAAAGAATCTCATTTACCTGAATACCGCGCCTTTGCATCCTCAAAAGTCACATGCAGATTTGGAAAAAACGGAACATAAAATGCCAGTGTTGGGAAGGGAGGGACACTTGAGATGGCATGATAAGAAGGAATTCAACAAGACTCTTGTCACTAGAATGCATTGCTGCAGAATGAAGCACATGGTAAAAGCAAGATTCTTCAAACCGAACCTGTCCCTACCGCCCACATACACATTTCTCTTTTTGTACCACCAAATTCTTTCTTTTAAAGCCGATAATTATTTTTGGCCACGGTTATTATACACAAATGAATCTGCCTTTCTGATAAGGTAATCCTACTTGCAACTCCAGAGAAGGGGGTGAGGAAGGTACATGAACAGCGATTTTAGGCTTAATTCCCTCCCAGCTACTCTTTGTTTATTTATAGTATTCCCTGGGTACAAAAGGACAACGACTACTACTCACCCTAATCATTACAGCTCATCGAAATATTCTAGCAATCCTAACGGAATTGCCAAATCATGATAACAAAGAATCAAAAGGAATATCTAGAGTAGCTGGAATAACAACCGGATAATCATTGAGTAATCCCAATCACGTGAAGGAAGGCATTACATAGTCCTTGTACTTCACCGGATCCTGGATCGCACGTTTGGGCCTTCTTGCAACAATAATGTCAGCCCAGAGGCCCCAGACCTCTCCACTGGGCTGGGTTGTATCATTAGCTCACCCAGGAAGAATGGACTTGTCCTCAAGGCCACTGTCAGGCAGCACTGGAGCGATAGCAATTGCATCATCAAGATAAAATTTCAGTGGTGAAATATGAAAGACTGGGTGTATCTTGGATGATGGGGGAAGTTGCAATTTGTAGGCTACGGGTACAATCCGTTCAATAATCTGAAACGACCCGTAGTACTTCTTAGCGATATGAAACTGACTCTTGCTGATATGGCTACAGCTTGACAAACACTCAAGTACCCACCTCAAATTCCTTATCGCGACGTCGTTTATCAACCTGCTGCTTCATCCAATGCTGAGCATGCTGTAAGTTGAATTTGAGACGCTAAAGAAGGTTGCGTCTGGTTGCAAGGGTGTTAGCCAAGGAAGGGAGTGATGCCAACGTACTATCAATCTCAGCTAGAACCAGGGACATCTATCATACAAGACTTCAAAGGGGCCATGCCAATGGAAAGATGATGGCAAGTATTGTACCAATATTCAGCCCATGGGAGATAACGCACCTAAAGTTGTGGTGCTTCACTAACAAAAGCACGCAAATATGTTTCCAGACATCGGTTAACCACTTTTGTCTAACCGACGGTCTGAGGATGGTAGGCAAAACTGAACTTGAGCTGAGTTACCTGTAGGCGAAACATCTCCTGCCAAAATTGACTCATGAACAGCTTGTCTCTGTCAGTTACAATTGATTTCGGAAAGCCATGTAAACGAACTACCTCTTGCATGAAGTGTTTGGCCAATCTCACCTTGAAATCTGTTCGGGTAAGGCTACAAAATGAGAGTACTTTGATAAACGATCAACAATCACCCAAATCATACTTTTACCGTCCGATAGAGGTAGCCTAGTTATAAAATCCATTGAAAGGTCATCCCAAACACGCTCTGGCATAGCTAGAGGCTGCAACAGCCCTTTAGGACATTGTGTCTCAGCTTTAACTTCGCGGCAAATAGAACAAGATTCTACTTACTTTTGGATGTCAGTAGTCATACCTTCCCAACAAAAATTAGCAGCAACCCTCACTGCTGTCTTTCGAACTCCAGAATGGCCTCCAATACTTGAGTCATGGTTAAAGGCAATGATCTGGTGGCAGAGCTCCGACACCGAAGGTACAAAAATTCTTCCCCCTTTAAACGGCAATTCATTGCGAAGGGTATAGTCCCGCATCTCAGGATTTCCGGCCCGAATCTTGCAAATAAGTTGCTAGAAGGATGCATCCCGCCACGTGGCCTCTCTGATTGCAGTAGTGATGTCAGCAATTGGCTAGGAAATCACCATGAGCAAAGTTGTTACCTCTCCGGATTATCGCGACAAGGCGTCGGCAGCCCGATTGGTGACTCCAACCTTGTACTGGATCGAAAATTCAAAACCAAGTAATTTAGCTACCCACCGTTGTTGCTCAAGGGTTTGGATAGTTTGTGATAGTAGTTATCGCAAGCTTTGATGATCCGTGAGAATTGTGAAAGGGCAACCAAAGAGGTACTAACGCCACTTATGTACAGCTGATGTGATAGCATACATCTTACGATGATAAGCTGATGATGACATCATCCGTGGGCTAAGGTGTTTACTATAATAGGCGATTGGATGCTGGAGCTGAGTGAGGACGGCACCTATGGCCGTTCTTGAAGCATCGGTATCGATAGTAAAGGCAAGGTCAAATGTTGGCAGAGAGAGAACCAGTGTTGTCATTTGGGCACATTTAAGCTCATTAAAGGCCTTCGTAGCATTGGGCCCCCACTTGAACTGGCCTTTCTTCAATAAATCAGCTATAGCCGCATACCCTTTAATAAACTTTCTATAGTATCCAGTGAGGCCCAGGAAGCCACGGGTCGCAATCACCGAATCTAGAATGGGCCAAACTTGTATAGCTTGAATTTTGGATGGATCCACCTGCACCCCTCGAACCAATATGACATGGCCCAAATATTCTAACTCTTTTTTGCCAAAAGTACACTTAGCAAACTTGGCAAAGAATTTATTGGAAGCCAAGAGTTGCAAAACAGTACTCAAGTGTGCCAAATGGGTCTCCCAATCTAGACTATATATGAGAATATCATCAAAAAAAAATATCACAAACTACCGGAGGTGAGGGCAGAACAAATCATTCATAGTAGCCTGGAATGTCAAAGGTGCATTTGAGAGGCCAAAAGGCATGACTAAAAATTCGTAATGGCCCTCATGCATTAGAAAAGAGGTTTTAGGAATGCCCCTTGGATGAATTCGGATTTGATAATACCCACTTCGCAGATCGAGCTTGGAGAAATACACCGCCCCATATAACTCATCAATTAACTCGTTTACCGTCAGAATTAGAAAACGATCCTTGACGGTAATAGCATTTAAGGCCCTATAGTCAACACAAAATCTCCAAGAGCCATCTTTCTTTTTGACAAGAAGTACTGGGGAAGAGAATGGGCTCATAAAAGGTTGGATGATTCCTTCTTGAAGCATTTGATGAACCATGGTCTCAATCTCACTTTTCTGGAAATAAGGATAGCGATAGGGCCTCGCATTAATGGGTTGGGAGCCACTCAAGAGGTTAATTCTATGATTCATAGGCCTATGTGGTGGTTATTGTGGGGGGGCTGAAAAAACACTAGAGTATTGTTCCAATACCTGCTGAAGATCCGGAGATTTGACAAATATACGCTCGGATTGGCCCACCAAGCCCACAGCCTGGAGGTGAAAACAAGCTACCAGGGAGGATGTGTGACGGGCCCGCTTCAACTGACTAAGGAAAATTTGGCTCAACTTCTTCTCAAGGCTCTGGCCCACCAAGGTGACAACTCTAAGATCCCGTTCGAACTCCATTGTTTGAGCCTTGAAGTCAGTAGTGATTCGCCCAAGGGTTTCAAGCCATTAAACACCCAGGACTAAATCGGCTCCAGCGAACCCAAGAAGTGGAGGTTGATGAGGAATTCGTGACCTTGTATATTCACCGAAACACTTGAACACTTCCCCTCGCTTCGTAGGCGTTCTCCGCTCCCTACCACCACTGAAAATCAATGAGTAAGATCAACCTCCATCCCCAAAAACCTCGCAACTCGGGGATGCAAATAGTTGTGGGTACTCCTGGTGTCAATCAAGGAGCGACCTCCCGTCCAGCAATAGTGGCAGTCAAGCGAAGAGTTTTAGGTCTCTCAGTTCCTGTTAAGGCATGCAATGAAATTTCGGCCTCACTTGCTACTGCGGCTTCAAGATCCTCTGGTTCGCCCCGATCATCTTCAGGCAACTCTACCTCCGATGAGTCGTCGACCACAAGTAAAAGCGACTGGTAGTTCTTACATTTATGCCCTAGTCTAAATTTCTCGTTGCAAAAATAGTACAGGCCTTGAGCTCTGCGATTTGTGATTTCAGAAGTGGTGAGGTGGAGCCTAGGCTGGTTTTGAATCTTAGGATCGGTTGGTGGAGGTGCAAGTAAAAGAGGGGGTCCTTTTTGTGGTGGTGGTGGTTGGCCGAGGTTGGGGTTGCAGGGGTAGGTTCTAACGAGTGGCGGTTGTTGGATGTTAATTTTGTCTTCAATCAGTTTAGCCATAGCAATGGCTTCCAATATGGTCTGAGGATGCAAAATGGCAAGCTTGCCCTGGATATTTGGTTTAAGGCCAGACAGGAAGCAATTCAGGAAGGTTTTCGGGGACAAATCGTGGGTCCGATTGCTCAGGTCCTCAAAAGCAGCCTAGTACTCAGATACAGAGCTCGTCTGTGTTAGCTTGAACAGAGAAGCCTAATGGTTGAGATAAGTAGAGGGACCGAACCGCTATTCTATTGCTCGAGTGAGGGAAGACCAAGAGGAAAATTGCCGACTCCGATACATCCACTGGAATCAACTAAGAGCCCAACCCATCATGAAAAAGCTGGCAACGTCGACTCGATGCTCATCCAGAGTATGATAAAAATTGAAATACCTATCCGCCTGAAAAATCCAGTCAAGCAGGTTGGTCCCATCGAAAGTGGTGAGGTCACACCGTATATTACAAGCGTTTGGTGAGATCGGGGCCAAGGGTGATCGATTTTGTTGTGGTTCAAGTGGATACGGTGGTTGAGGTATGGTGAGGGTTGGAACAGGAATTTGTGGAGCAATCAGAGTGGAGTTTGAGGAACTAGGTGTGAGGTTGGCTTCTAGTCGAGAAAATCGCAAAAGAAGCTCATTTTGGCGTTGTATGTTGGCCTGTAAATAACTGAGATAGGTCATTGAATTTCAGGGTGAGTTCGATGATGGAAGCAAAGTGGGAAGAAGCAGAGTCATGTAATTGCTACAAACTCTCTTCTGTTGAACGTGACCGGGTTTGTATTCCATTAGCCATGGAAGGTCTCTCGCCTAGAGCACCAAATGATAAGGTAATCCTACTTCGAACGTAGGCAACTCCAGAGAAGGGGGGTTGTGGAAGGTACGTGAATGGTGAATTTAGGCTTAATTCCCTCCCAGCTACTCTTTGTTTATTTATAGTATTCCCTGGGTACACAAGGACAATGGCTACTACTCACCCTAATCATTACAGCTCATCGAAATATTCTAGCAATCCTAACGGAATTGCCAAATCATGATAACAAAGAATCAAAAGGAATATCTAGAGTAGCTGGAATAACAACCGGATAATCATTGAGTAATCCCAAACAGGTGAAGGAAGGCATTACATAGTCCCTGTACTTCCCCGGAACCTGGATCGCACGTTTGGGCTTCCTGCAACAATAATGTCAGCCTAGACCTCTCCACTGGGCTGGGTTGTATCACTTTCCCGATAAAAATGTAGCAATTATTGCCAGAAAACTTATCGTACTTTCAGTTATATTATGGCACAATACACACAGTTTGTACCATCCAGATAACCTACAATGCTACAACTTTCGTGCAATATCAGCAAACAAAAATAAAAACTTATCCACGAAACTAAGGAATCTGTAGAAGTTACTGTCCGCCGTATGCAAAATAAAGGCACTTCGGTAAAGCATGCCGATGCCAAAAACGTACCTGGAGCGATGAGGACTCGAGTTTCAGCATAGGCATGTTCCCACCAAGCCATTATGAGTACTAATTGAATGCTATACCCAATCAGCAATCAGAATCTCTACGATTAAAAAAAAAATTGTTTTCGTGAGTGATTAATGCAGCAATTACAATTAGACCAATTCTTGATGGAAGAAAAATTAGAATGGCAGTGGCAGTGCCAAGTGTCACGCAATACCATATATGAGCACAAAACCCTCTCCCCAGGCCATAAATAAGTAGAAAATTTCAGGAAAAAAAAAAAGAGCAAATTTTAGCATCCGAGTTGATCAGTAAACGAATATTTAAAACATGTAATTAACAAATCTTAAAACTGAATCCGCTAAAAGTCGCCGCACATACTTATTCTCAGTCGCCCAAACAAGGACTAGAGATGAACGAATGGGAAAGTTGTAAACTCAAAAGCAAAAGAAGATTAACCTGATGGATAAAGAGGCCTCAATGGAACAATTCAAGAAACCAGTAGAACAAAGGAGAGGGCGAGGAGAAGAAGAGGGACGAATGGAGTCGTGCAGGCAGGGTGCAAACCTGAGAAGAACAACGAAGAGGGGCAACATCAGAGCGGCACATATGACAGAACATAGAGGGGCAACGAATGGAGTTTTGCCGCGCGGTGAACCAAATGAGAGGGAAATTGCTGACGATAATAAATTATGGTATATTATTATATTTCCATCTGCACCATGCACTAAAGATGTATTTAAGATCACTTATAATATATTAGTTATGATTAATAAAATAATTACTTTTTAAGAAATTAATTTACAATATTTTTAGGTGAAATATTAAATGTTGAAAAACTCTTTTTTTATATGCATTATAGAATCTATCTTTATCGCTAATATTTTTTTCGACTATTCTCTGTTATATTATTTTTTTGTCATATACTAATTTTTTCTCTCCCCAATTATGCATTGGAAGTTTTTTTTTTATAAAAACAACAGTTTTGAGCGAAAAAAGTTGATATATTCCATTTTTACATATAGTAAGATATACAATATAATCTTGAATTTATTGAAAAACACAATATAATATTAAGTTTACAATTTTATGTATCAAATGACACTATCTATTTTGAAAGCTAACATCATATAGTCCCGAGTTTTTAAACGGGAAGATCATCTCGTGCATAATAGTATAAAGTTATGATTAAATGGCATTTTCCAACAAAGTCAATATTATATTGTATATTATATCCAACCTCATGGTTGATTGTTGTATTATCCAAAATATCTATTGAAGACCTTAATATATATTGATTGAAATTTAAAATTTATAAAAGTAAATGAATATAATGTTCATAATTTATTTATTTGTATATTTTTAAATAATATAAAAAATTAAAGACTTATGGAAATCTACAGAATTCCTTATTTTTTTAAATAAGTATAACTGCTAAAATTTCTTCTAAAAACATACCTTCATGTTTTGTTTTATTTCATGAGAACAAAAAACCAAATTTATACTTGCCTTATGTATTGAAGTTAAGTTACAAAAATCAAATTTCTAATAAGAAATCTATTTTTTTGTATGAAACATTAGAAGATAGGAATTTTATTAGTATCCATTAAAAATCTTAATATCTTTAAATAATAGAGTTACATCATATAATTTTTTATATTTACAAAGTCTTGTAGTTTGAAACTTTTTAATTTGAGAATTTACCAATTTGTAATACATATTAATATGTATCAATATAATTATAGTGTAAGTATAATTAAATGGTGCTACTTACATACAATTTTTTAATTCCATATAACTTCTTATGTACTATTTATAAATTATTATTAATTATATGATATAAAAAATTCAATAATTTTTTTGGTACTATGTTATCTTTTTTTAAATAAAACCAAATTAAATTATTAATTTAGTATAGTCTAATTTATTCTTTTTGTCCAAATGTATACCCAACATAGTAGAAAATAATAAATCATAGCATTCACCTTGTGTAAAATCTCAGGCATTGATTTTGGAAAAAATTAGTATCAATCGTATGTTTGTAAAAATCTCAATTCTCCTACTTTCAAAGTGCAAACTCTAGGAGTCAATGATAGTAGCAAGCTAGCGGTGATAAGAAGTCCAATCTAAACTTTACAGTTGCAGCCTGCAGGTAGTCCATCAACAATGCAATAATTTTACCAAGTAAAAAGAATAAATAATTACATGATGTTGACAGAATTAGGCAGGAAAACATAACGTAGTGTATTTTACTTTTATATATAGTAAGATGATAGCACCAATGCGATGCATGATATTTCATTTAAATTCTGAAATAATAACATAAATAATATTATGTATTTATAAATATAATGTTTGTTATTTAATAACTAAGAAGTTATAAATAAAATTTAAAAGGTAATTGGATATGTGAAAAATATACGACTAAATATGATAATATATTAATATAAATTATTGAATATCAAATATATTGAATTTAGCTATCTAATTATACAAATATATATTTATAATAATATATAAACTATAATTTGATAAAAAATATTAATACTTTAATAGAAATAAGTTATTTATTTGCTTGTATCTGGTTACTATGATTAGGGTTGTTGTTATCGGTTCAATTTTCTTTATACATGAAAAAATTGATTAGTTCTAATTTTTCTCTAATGTTACTTTTGTTCATTTCAAGGAATAAAAATATTTTATTAAAACTATAAAAATTCGAGCCATAAACCTATGGTAAGAAAGTTGTGACTCGATAATAATAAAACATAACTCTCAAAAATTTTATCTGTTAACATAATTCTTTAGATTTTTGTCTATTATTACTACATCAACACCAAATGTCCTTCTTATATAATACTTGGAACGAGGGAAAGTGATTAGAGGGGAATGAATGTTAGGGGAGGAAAATTTTCTACCTTTCTTGTTTGGTGTGCTATGGTAAAAGATACAGAGAATTTTATTTTATTTTATTTTTTATGTTTGGTATGAGATGAATAATTTATAGTAGACTAATGTTTAATAATTATATTAATTGTTTTAATCATCTTTTTAATTTCATTTTTAGGTTGTGATTATGTATTGAAATATATATTTAATACACTTAATATATTTCAAATGCATAAAATAATTAGTAATAAATATTTTTTATTAGATATGAATAATTATTTATTACATACATTAAATATTTTTAATTAAACTACTATAAATCAAAATAACATATAATAATAACTAAAAATCTATCAAAGACTAATCAAAATGCATCACAACAACGTCCAAAATACAACACTTAAAATAAAATTTACACATTAAATATTCAATAACTCAACCAACAACAATTATCTATTAACACATAATAAAAACTCTAAAAGTTCATCTAGAAGCATTTTCACAACCTAAAATTTTTCTAATAACATCCCGATAATTATATTTCTCATATTCATCTTTAAATCAGTGAAAATTATACACATCTTCTTGAATCAATTTTTTTTTATCAATTCCATTACTTCTAATATAGATATGTGACGGACTGCTAACAAATCTTATACAATCCATCTTTATAAGACATCCGGCTTCTATCCAACATACTAACCAATTCCTTAACGTTATTTGTTATCGTTAGATATTTACCTAATAGCTTCTCTTATGAAATTATGCATTGAGTCTACTTCATTATCGGGTTTAAGTTTTTTTAACTACCAGTAATTGCACTTTATCTCTTCTTCTTGCCTTTAGCACCGAATGCTTGAGACGATACTATAACACTCCTATTTTTCTCAGCATAAATTTTTGTTTTGAAACATTACAAAAGCGAAAAAAATCACATGCACCTATAAAAAATGGGGCGTTACTATCTCACCTTACATATGATAGACATCAATAGCCTCTCTATGTTAGATATAAGGCTAAGAAAACCAACCAAACCAAATATGAGAAATAGTGTAACACCCCAAAATTCACTACTTTTTTTTTCAGGGAGTAATTAAAATAGAAATACTTAAAACGTGTGAAATCTGGGGATGTTACCGCCACACCTAGTACCAGACCGGTTTACTCCTACCGTTCCAATACTAAGTGCTAAGGATAAGAAAACAACTCATAAAAATTAATAATAGTTCAAATTCATAAATACGAAAATTAAACACGCACAAGTCCTTATTCAATCCAGACTACGAGAGTTAGTTTTTCAAGGAAGAGAGAGATAACTCCGAACATAAATTTATTTGGAAGTGCTTAACATAAATTAAGGAAAATAGGAGGAAAAATCTCAATGGTAGTCCGGCCACGCCACTCTGATACGGATTCGACCCAAACATCACTCGGGCCCACCTGATGACCCATGGATATCAATCGCATCAAAGTAAACATCTCCTACCTGCACCAAATCAGTTGGGCCCTCTACTCGTGGGAATGAGCAGCACCCATGAAACGGGTGATCAGTACGCTACGTACTGAGTAAGGTAACCGAGCACTAAGGCCAACACATAAACACATAATCCATATAAAATAATAAAAGGCATAATCCAACATAACAACATAAAGGCATATGAACAATTCAGGTAAAAGTACAAAGGCCCAATAATCCAGATTAATTTCTTAATTAATCTTTTATCAAAAGTCGATACACACCATGCCTTTTTCAAATCCATGTAAATATAGGAACACCCCGCTATTATTGCCGGTGGGCCGGTCACTTGCGGGACAAAGTCCACACCACTATTATTCGCCGGTGGATCGGTCACTTGCGGGACAAAGTCCACACCACTATTTCTGACCGGTGGATCGGTCTGGTTCCTGCTCACATGGTGTTCCACTTTAAGTAATTAGTATCTTTTAAGCATTTGTAACTCTGGTTTGTTTTTATTGAGCTCGAATCACCCCACTATTATTGCCGGTGGGCCGGTCTTGCCTTTTTCAAATCCATGTAAATACAGGAACACCCCACTATTATTGCCGGTGGGCCGGTCACTTGCGGGACAAAGTCCACACCACTATTATTCGCCGGTGGATCGGTCACTTGTGGGACAAAGTCCACACCACTATTTCTGACCGGTGGATCGGTCTGGTTCCTGCTCACATGGTGTTCCACTTTAAGTAATTAGTATCTTTTAAGCATTTGTAACTCTGGTTTGTTTTTATTGAGCTCGAGTCACCCCACTATTATTGCCGGTGGGCCGGTCACTTGCGGGACATAGTCCTCACCACTATTATTACCGGTGGATCGGTTACACATAGGGTAATAACCCTAACCACTATTTCTGACCGGTGGATCGGTCTGGACCCGGCTCAACAATCTTCCACTTTAAATGATTAGTGTCTTAAGTATCTTATTCAAAGGCTTATGCCCAAATATGCATGACTAACTTTATGCAAAGCCCCAGCTCTAATGCAAACCCTAGCTCTCATGAAAACCCTAGCTCCATGCAAACTACACTTCTATGCAACCCTGACTCCCATGCAACCCTAGCTCCATGTAAGTCACCCTTCCATGCAAACCCCAACTCCCATGCAACACACCACACCTCCATGCAACCTAATACTACCATGCAACGCACCATCTTTCCATGCAACTCCAATATTATCATGCAGCGTACCACCTTTCCATGCAACCCTAATAATATTGCCATGCAACGTACCACCTTTCCATGCAACCCTAATATTGCCATGCAATGTACCACCTTTCTATGCAACCCTAATATTGCCATGCAACGTACTACCTTTCTATACAACCCTAATATTGCCATGCAACGTACCACCTTTCTATACAACCCTAATATTGCTATGCAACGTACCACCTTTCTATACAACCCTAATATTGCCATGCAACGTACCACCTTTCCATGCAACCCTAATATTGCCATGCAAACCCTAACATGCATGTATTAAGGCCAAATCACATATTATCACATATAAATAAAACCCATGCCATATAACAAACCAAGATCATACGTGGACTCCGCATCACATCGTATATAACATAAATAATAATGATAGACATATGATACATAGCATGCGAATCACATAATGCAAATAAGCACACAAAAAGGCCTTAGCACCCCTTACCTAATACGACACCGGTATTGGTGCACGCTCCTATTCCTCTTGAGGGATTAGACTAGGTTCACCTATTAAATAAAAGTATACTAGAATTAGGCTCCCTTATAAAATTTTATTATTCTCTAAATTATTCTAAGATTTTGTTTTTAATTAAAACAATACTACACCATAATTAATTATACAAAATATTACTTAAAAATACAAATAAATTATTGTTTTCATTCGAAAGGGTGGTGATACAAGGGTTTCTACCCTTCACCAAAATAGTAATAATAACAATAATAGTAATAATAATAATAATAAAACATTATTAATAACACTCTTATTAGTAGAATATTAATATTAATAATACCAAAATTCTTAAAATTACAAGGTGGCTTTCAAAATCAATCCATTTAATAATAACACTATTCAAAAATGTAATAATGATATTAATATTATATATACTTATAATATAAAGTTAATAAAGATAATAATAATAATAATATAATTAGAAAAAATGTTAAAAATGTAAATAATAGTTGTAAAAAGCAAATGTGCGAGACTTAGTTAAAATTTTAGGTTTATAATCCTCCTGAAATAATTACAATATTAACTAAATAATTACACTAATAATAATAATATTAATATTATTATTAATAATAACATTAAACATGTAAAAATTTAATTAAATAAGTAAAGGCCGAGATGAATAATATATCTTACTCAATAATACTCCCAGACCTGTCAATAAAATTTAGAAATTAAAATACAGTCAATATTACTAATAATAATAATTATAATAATAATAATAAAAGTTGAATTAATACTAAAATTTTGGCTAAAATTAGAATAATTATAAATAAATCGAAACTAAGTACTTAAAATGTCTATGACATCACCTTGAGTTGGAGGATGTAGGTGGAACTGGCGGAGTAGTATTGTTTTAATTAAAAAAAAATCTTAGAATAATTTAGAGAATAATAAAATTTTATAAGGGAGCCTAATTCTAGTATACTTTTATTTAATAGGTGAACCTAGTATAATCCCTCAAGAGGAATAGGAGCGTGCACCAAGACCGGTGTCGTATTAGGTAAGGGGTGCTAAGGCCTTTTTGTGTGCTTATTTGCATTATGTGATTCGCATGCTATGTATCATATGTCTATCATTATTATTTATGTTATATACGATGTGATGTGGAGTCCATGTATGATCTTGGTTTGTTATATGGCATGGGTTTTATTTATATGTGATAATATGTGATTTGGCCTTAAGACATGCATGTTAGGGTTTTCATGGCAATATTAGGGTTGCATGGAAAGGTGGTACGTTGCATGGCAATATTAGGGTTGTATGGAAAGGTGGTACGTTGCATGGCAATATTAGGGTTGTATAGAAAGGTGGTACATTGCATGGCAATATTAGGGTTGTATAGAAAGGTAGTACGTTGCATGGCAATATTAGGGTTGTATAGAAAGGTAGTACGTTGCATGACAATATTAGGGTTGCATAGAAAGGTGGTACATTGCATGGCAATATTAGGGTTGCATGGAAAGGTGGTACGTTGCATGGCAATATTATTAGGGTTGCATGGAAAGGTGGTACGCTGCATGATAATATTGGAGTTGCATGGAAAGATGGTGCGTTGCATGGTAGTATTAGGTTGCATGGAGGTGTGGTGTGTTGCATGGGAGTTAGGGTTTGCATGGAAGGGTGACTTACATGGAGCTAGGGTTGCATGGGAGTCAAGGTTGCATGGGAGTCAGGGTTGCATAGATTGCATGGAGCTAGGGTTTTCATGAGAGCTAGGGTTTGCATTAGAGCTGGGGCTTTGCATAAAGTTTGTAATACCCCCAAAATTCACTACTGAAAAATTTCGTTTTATTAAAAGATAATAGCGGAAGCAGATAAACAAAACGTGAACTTTGGGAGTATTACCGCCACACTTAGTACCAGACCGGTTCACTCATACCGTTCCAGTACAAAGTGCTAAGGCTAAGAAAATGAAATACAATTCGAAAGACATTCAACATGCATAAATCAGAGTAAATTGCAAGCTTCAACATATTTAAATCAGAGTAGCGCATCAAATCGTTTTCTGGAATAAAATCCACCAAGGGTGGTTACTTTAACAACGTTAACATTTAAAATCGAGAAATTAAATGAGAAAGAGAAAAAGCCATGATACCGGAAAATTCCTTACTCTCCTTCCCGTAACCCAGTTGAGTAGCACCTGAAAATACCTGCAAGGGCACTGCCCATTGAATAGGCAGGGGCCCCATAAAGGGAATCCCTTCAGTACTACGGTACTGAGTAACCCTTTAATACCACACTTAAAGACAAGCCCGCATACGACACATAATGCAAGCCACACGCATATAAATAATGAGAGATGCATACATAACAATAACCAACATAATACTTTATAAGTCACGATCGATACTTTGGGCCTTAAGCCATTATTCTGTCATTAATCCATCAATATCATATTTTATGTCCATGTGAGTACGAGAACCCCACTATTATAGTCGGTGGACCGGAAGTCAACATACAGGGCAGAACGCCTCTGACCACTATTATTGCCGGTGGACCGGAAGATAAACACACAGGGCATAACGCACCTGACCACTATTATTTGCCGGTGGACCGGTCTGGCCCCGACTCACATGGTGTTCCACTATAAGTGATTAGTATTTTTCCATAATCTTATTCACATACATAACCAATTTTATTGAGCTCGGGACCCCCACTATTATTGCCGGTGGACCGGAATATATATGTAATCATCATCCAGGGCACAACGCTCCTGGCCACTATTATAACCGGTGGACCGGGATATATATAACTCATCATCCAGGGCACAACGCTCCTAGCCACTATTATATCCGGTGGACCGGTACTCATAATCACACACCAGGGCAACATGCTCCTGGACCACTATTATAACTGGTGGACCGGTACGCAATATCGTAAATCATCTGGGCCCGGCTCATTAATATTCCACTTTCAATTATCGTATCTTTCCTTTCTTTAATCAACACATCAATCATATTTATTTGCCTCGATTGGGAGATCGATAACCCGGGACACAAAGGTACACCGGTCGTACCGGTGCATATCAGCTACTCAGTACCCTTTAACCGTGAACCCAAGGACGCAAAGGTACCCTGGTCGTACTGGTGCATAAAGCTAACTCAGTACCCTACCGACAAGGACACCTAATCCATAAGTATGCATACCCCCTAACTAGGTCCGTAGAGCTAGGAAGAGTAAGATATAGGGTCTGGCTGGGGCACAAAGGCACACCAGCAAATACCAGAATAATCGTGGACTAAACCACGTCCTTAGGGTAGCGACCCCTAAGGAGTCACCATTCCCGATCTCGAGGTCTTTCACTTTAAGTAATAGTGTCTTAATTAAGGTGATCACAGAAAGCACGATGATCCGATACTTATTCACTTTCAATCGTTTCGATATCATTAATCGTTTCTTATTCAGAGGATTATCCAGGATGTCACAGAGAAACCATCAAGGCCATACTAATCATTAGATACTCTTACTTGGCTAATCAACATTATTTAATCATATTAATGTTCCACAATCTCAAGGACCTATTAGGTACAATTTACTCATTTTCCCTTTTCTTATATAATTGTTAAGTATCCGTTCCTTACTTGATAAATTACCACATTACCCTTAAGGTTGCATAATTACCAAATTGCCCTTTATCCGATTTAGATTACCAAATTATCTCATACACTTTTTAAATCATCATTCACCCCTCATAATTACTATACTTATCATATTTCCCTTTTGGTTGGTTATATTACCAAATCGCCCTTCTCATTTGTTATAATTACTAAATTGCCATTGAGTTGGATAAATTACTAAATTACCCTCCTTCATTATCATGATTACTATTTTGCCCCTTTAGTTGGTTAAACAATTATCACTTTACCCTTTTATCGGCTAAATTACCAAATTGCCCTTTAGTTGAACAAATTACCAAGTTGCCCTTCTCCTTTATCCTAATTACCATTTTACCCCTCTCAATTATTTTAATTGCCATTTACCCTTTTTAATTATCACAAATCCCAATTTACTCTTCTTCATAATCACCAATATTAATTTACCCTTTTTCATAATCAAAATTACTATATTACCCTTCTCCATTATTAAAATTACCATAATGCCCTTTAGTTGGTTAATTTACCAAATTACCCTTCTATAGTATCATACTTATCCAATTGCCCTTCTACAATCATAATTTAATTGCTAAATTATCTTTTGTCGTTATCATAATTACCAAGTTACCCCTTACTCCCAAGTTTACCATAATATCCTTTCTTTTACAAAATTACCATTTTACCTCTTACATCCAATTTTACCATAATATCCTTTTATTTATGAAAATTACCACCATACCTCTTTTACTTTACAAATTACTGTTTTACCCTTTTACATCCAAGATTACCATCTTTATCTTTCCTTATATATTTACCATTTTGCCCTTCTTTTCCAATTTACCATATTACCCCTTTACTTATAAATTTCCACTTCGCCATTCACTTATAAAACTTACCATATTACCCTTTACTTATGAAATTACGATTTTGCCCCTCTACCTCCAAAATTACCATAATGCCCTTTTTACTTGAACAATTACCATAATGCCCTCCTTCATCCAAAATTACTATTTTACCCCTACTTCCAAAATTACCATTTTACCCTTCTTTCTCACAACTTACAATTTTATCCTTTACTTGTAAATTATCATTTGGCCATTTAATTATAAAATTACCATATTATTCTTTTGTCTCAAAAATTACCGAAATACCCTTCTCCACTTATAGAATTTCCACTCAACCCCTTTATTCACCATTTTTATGAATTTTCTAACACTACATAAAATAATGATATTAATACTTCATTTTTATCATCTAAGTCCACCAACTTGTCATTTTTCAACATAATACTCATTAGCAACTGCACACATTGATTTATATACCTCATAAGCATAATTACTAAAATACCCTTAAACAATAAGATCATTCATGCATTAACAACATGGTACATCATAAACAAGTATTTAACATTTCTATCCATATTCCAACTCCTTCTTTATTTAACATACCTACATATGGCACAAAAGTTATCATGCTTTTTTTTTTCTTTTTAACAAACAATATAAGAAACCATAAACATATCATGCTAAGCATACAAAACATGCATAAAATCATACTAAACCCTAAATGTGCTAGCATGCGTTTTTCCATATATTTAAGGGAGGATTAACGGTTACCTTAATCCCGCAAAATATCAATCTTACCAAGCATAATTAACAACTCAACACCTAAAAATAATATCCATCATGTTTATGTTAGAAATAAGAACCAAAGCATAAAACTTTATAAATTTTAATTAATAAAACACTTAACATAAAATACCATTTTACCTTAAAAATTATCCAAACAATTTTTTAAAATGAAGGGGAGCTCACGCTGCATGGGCAGCGTGAGTTTCATGCAAAAATAAGGGGTGGAAGGGTTCAAAGGGGGGTGAAGGAAGCAAGATTCATCATTTTCGGGTTAGGGTTTTTAGGCTAGAAAAGAAGGTGGTTAGGGGAGGTTCTAAGGCAGGGGAATGGTGCAGGAGTGTAGAGGGGGTGTAGGTGGAGGCTAAGGGTGGTTTCAAGGCGGCGGAGGTCGGCTGCCGAGAAGGGTCGAGGGAAAAGGGTTGAGAACGAAGGAAAAGTGGAGGGAAAAATGGAGGGGTGCAAGGGTTGGTTTCGGCCAACTAATGGATGGCGGTTGTATAGGGGGTTGCAGGGTGTCGAACGGTGGGTTGGGTGGCGGCAGAGGTGGCCGGACGGCGGCGGTAGAGGCGGTTGCAGGTGGCTCGGCGGTAAGGGGAAAAATCTGGGAAGAAAAAGGAAAAGGAGGAGAAGGGAGGAAGTGTAGGGCTCGAAGGGGCTGTGTGGTGGTGCAGGGTGGTAGTAGGCAGTGGCAGAAGGCGGCGCAGGGGGTTGGTGAGGCGGCAGGAGCGGCAGACGGTGGTGGAAAAAGAAGAACGAGGGGCGAATGGGAGGAGGAGAAAAGAGAGAGGAGGGAGCTCGGGAAGGGGGTGAGGGCTCGACAACAATGGGTAGGGAAATGGCTGAAGGGGAGAAGAAAAATAGGAGGAAGGGTAGGGGAATAGGGGCTGATCGGAGGGCAGGCTTAGGGTGGCAGGGCATCGCAGGGTTGCAGGGGAAAGGAGGGAAGAAGAAGGAAAGGGGGAGAGGCATGCGGGGCTGGTCCAGGGCCGGTTTGGCTCGGAAAAGGAAGGAAAACGACGGGGGAAGAGAGAGAGGGAGAGGGAGCAGGTGGTGGCAGCGATGGGTGCAGGCAGTGGCAGCAGGCATGGCGTCGAACGTGCAGGTCGGGCGTGGGAGAAGAAGAAGGGAAGAAGAAAGGGACGGGCGGTCGGACCGGCGCAGGAAAGGAAAAAGGGGAAAAGAGTAAAAAGGGAAATGGTAAAATAGGGAAAATAATTTAAATTAATTTTATAAATCATAAAATGTAATATTCTTGATAAATTATTTAATTTAATAATTTAATTTATTATAATCTAATATTTTAGTTAAAAAAAAGGATAAAGTTGGTAAAATATTAGTTTGGAAAATTATTTAAATAAAACAATATGATAAATAGTAAAATATTTATTTTTAATTTATTAAATAATTTTATCCAAATTTACATACTCTAAAATCCATAAAATAATTAAAATAAATAATCCAAAAGCAATTCTATTCCAAATAAAAGTAATTTATTAAAATATAAGTTTTTGAAATTTTTGGGGTATTACAAAGTTAGTCATGCATATTTGGGCATAAGCCTTTGAATAAGATACTTAAGACACTAATCATTTAAAGTGGAAGATTGTTGAGCCGGGTCCAGACCGATCCACCGGTCAGAAATAGTGGTTAGGGTTATTACCCTATGTGTAACCGATCCACCGGTAATAATAGTGGTGAGGACTATGTCTCGCAAGTGACCGGCCCACCGGCAATAATAGTGGGGTGACTCGAGCTCAATAAAAACAAACCAGAGTTACAAATGCTTAAAAGATACTAATTACTTAAAGTGGAACACCATGTGAGCAGGAACCAGACCGATCCACCGGTCAGAAATAGTGGTGTGGACTTTGTCCCACAAATGACCGATCCACCGGCGAATAATAGTGGTGTGGACTTTGTCCCGCAAGTGACCGGTCTACCGGTAATAATAGTGGGGTGTTCCTGTATTTACATGGATTTGAAAAAGGCAAGACCGGCCCACCGGCAATAATAGTGGGGTGACTCGAGCTCAATAAAAACAAACCAGAGTTACAAATGCTTAAAAGATACTAATTACTTAAAGTGGAACACCATGTGAGCAGGAACCAGACCGATCCACCGGTCAGAAATAGTGGTGTGGACTTTGTCCCGCAAGTGACCGATCCACCGGCGAATAATAGTGGTGTGGACTTTGTCCCGCAAGTGACCGCCCACCGGCAATAATAGCGGGGTGTTCCTATATTTACATGGATTTGAAAAAGGCATGGTGTGTATCGACTTTTGATAAAAGATTAATTAAGAAATTAATCTGGATTATTGGGCCTTTGTACTTTTACCTGAATTGTTCATATGCCTTTATGTTGTTATGTTGGATTATGCCTTTTATTATTTTATATGGATTATGTGTTTATGTGTTGGCCTTAGTGCTCGGTTACCTTACTCAGTACGTAGCGTACTGATCATCCGTTTCATGGGTGCTGCTCATTCCCACGAGTAGAGGGCCCAACTGATTTGGTGCAGGTAGGAGATGTTTACTTTGATGCGATTGATATCCATGGGTCATCAGGTGGGCCCGAGTGATGTTTGGGTCGAATCCGTATCAGAGTGGCGTGGCCGGACTACCATTGAGATTTTTCCTCCTATTTTCCTTAATTTATGTTAAGCACTTCCAAATAAATTTATGTTCGGAGTTATCTCTCTCTTCCTTGAAAAACTAACTCTTGTAGTCTGGATTGAATAAGGACTTGTGCGTGTTTAATTTTCGTATTTATGAATTTGAACTATTATTAATTTTTATGAGTTGTTTTCTTAGCCTTAGCACTTAGTATTGGAACGGTAGGAGTAAACCGGTCTGGTACTAGGTGTGGCGGTAACATCCCCAGATTTCACACGTTTTAAGTATTTCTATTTTAATTACTCCCTGAAAAAAAAAGTAGTGAATTTTGGGGTGTTACAAGTTGGTATCAGAGCGGTTGATCCTGTTGACCACGCTCGTTTTTGAAAATAAAATTTATTTTTGGAAGTTGCTATTGAAATTTTGAAGAAAAAAAAATTTCTGCCTGAAGTGAAAATCTTTCTGTTTTAAAAGTTTTGGAGCCCGGCCACGGTGAGAAGTACCAGGGTAGATTAGGGTTTTCCCTAAGAATTAGAAATCTTATTGATAATTTCGAACTTGTGGGTTTGTTTCTAAGTGTTTATTTTTGTGTAGCTAGATGGCAAGCAACGGGAGAATTCAGCGTTTGGAGGAGGCCGTCACCGCCTTCCTAGAGTTCACACAACATGCTCAAAACGTTGAGGAAGATTGGCTTGGAAGGGTTACCGGACATCGCCCTCCGACGTATTCCGGAGAGGAGAATCCAGTGGTTTTGGAGGGGTGGATCCGTGATATGGATCGCACCTTTGAGGCCGTGAATTGTCCCCTCAACCGACGGTCCAACATTGCAGCATTCTTCCTTCGGGGCGTAGCAGACGCCTGGTGGGAGGATTTTAGTGCCAAAGAAGGTCCCCCAGCTACTTGGGAGGCATTTAAGACCGCCCTTCGTACCAGATTCTATCCTGAGAGCCTCAGGAGGGATAAACTCCGGGAGTTCATGCAGCTGACACAAGGGCCAATGTCAGTTCGTCAGTACTACGCCAAGTTTACTGAGCTGCTCCGGTTTGCCCCAGGGATTTCCGCCAACGAATCCACGACGGTCTTTCAGTTCGAACAGGGACTAAATTTTAGAATCCGCCGCATGATGGGTGCCGTGACGTTCAAAGATCTAGCGTCCTTGTACGAAAGTGCTTGCGTGGCTGACACACTAGTCCATGAGCAGGCAACCATCTTGGGAAAGAGGAAGCCCGAGGTCCAGAGTTCTGGGAGCAGGACCCAGCCCAGGGTCGGAGACTCCAGGAGGCCACCACTGAGAGATAACAGCGGGAACCAAGGGCCCCCGAGAGGCCCAATTTGCAGGAAATGCAGCCGAGTTCATACTGGCAGGAATTGTGTAGGCAAGCTGGTCACTTGCCTAAATTGTGGGAAAATAGGTCATAGAGCAGTGGAATGTTGGAGGCCCCCTCGTTTCCAGCAGAGTCAGAACCGACCACTCCAACAGGGAGGAGCTCTCATACCTCAGCAGCAAGCCTACCAGCAGTACCGTCAGAACTCATCCCAGCAACACTATCAGAGAGCACCTGCTCCATCCAGTGCCCCAGCTCGAGAGACAGAGGGAAGACCGCAGGGATCTAGGCCTTATCCTCAAAAGGGAGGTCAGTCAGGAGGGCGCCTGAACATTATTAGTCAGGCAGAGGCAGACCGACAGCTGGATGTTGTTACTGGTATGTTCACCATCTATTCATTACCAGCCTATGTTCTATTTGACTCCGGTGCTACATTATCTTTCATTTCCTCTGCTTTTGCTACTAAGGCTGGATTGTCACCATCTGCTAGAGTAGAGCTATCTGTTATGCTTCCGTCGGGTGACAGGATGGAATGTAGTCGGAGGTTTTCCGACGTGGCCTTAGATATAGGAGGGGTAGACTTCCTAGTAGACCTAATTGGGATGGACTTGAGAGACTTCGACGTGATTTTGGGCATGGATATGTTGGGGAAGTACAAAGCAGTTATCGATTGTGCCCAGGAGCGGGTGATTTTGCGAGGCCCGAATGGAACTAGGGTTTCTTACCGGAAGACTCAGCCTGAGCCAACCACTAAGGTGGTGTCAGCGGTCACATTGCACGCTTTGATCCAGAAAGGGTATCCCTTATATTTATGCAGTGTGCAGGAGCTCAACAAGGATTTGGCGGCATTAGATAGTATTCCAGTAGTTAAAGAATTTCCGGACGTGTTTCCCGAAGAAATACCAGGTATGCCTCCGGGTTCGGGAAATTGACTTCAAGATCGAGTTAGTGCCAGGAGTTGAGCCCGTTTCCAAGGCTCCTTACAGAATGGCACCAGTTGAGTTGAAAGAATTGAAGGCCCAGTTGGAGGAACTCTTAGAGCACGGGTATATCCGGCCTAGTGTATCGCCATGGGGAGCACCGGTTTTGTTTGTGAAGAAGAAGGATGGTAGTCTCCGTCTCTGCATCGACTACCGGGGGTTGAATCAATTGACGATAAAGAACCGGTATCCACTCCCGAGAATAGACGATCTATTTGACCAACTGAAGGGTGCTACGGTGTTTTCCAAGATCGATTTGAGGTCCGGGTATCATCAGTTGAGGATAGCTGATGCTGACATCATGAAGACTGCATTCCGGACCCGATATGTGCATTACGAATTTACAGTGATGCCCTTTGGACTCACAAATGCTCCTGCAATATTCATGGATCTAATGACGAGGATATTCAAACCTTTACTCGATCAATTTGTGGTGGTATTTATAGACGATATTTTGGTGTATTCCCGGGGGAAATGAGGAGCACGAACAGCATCTACGCACCATTTTGGTCACATTGAGAGAACATCACCTATATGCTAAGTTATCGAAGTGCGGGTTCTGGCTCCAGGAAGTAGCTTTCCTTGGTCACATTGTATCGACTAAGGGGGTGGCTGTGGATCCCGCTAAGATTGTGGCCATCACGGAGTGGAAGCCTCCTACAAATATATCGGAGATTCGGAGTTTTCTGGGTTTGGCTGGATATTACATACGATTTGTACAGAATTTTTCCAAAATAGCGATACCATTAACTAATCTCTTGAAGAAGACTACGAAGTTTCAGTGGGATGAAGCGTGTGAAGAGGCTTTTCAGGAGTTGAAGAAGAGATTGACCACTGCACCGGTGTTGACTTTACCTGAGGGGACTGAAGAATTCGAGGTTTACAGCGATGCATCCAAGCATGGGTTGGGATGCGTGTTAATGCAGAAGGGTAAAGTGGTAGCTTATGCCTCGCGACAGCTGAAGAAACATGAGCAAAATTATCCCACACATGATCTCAAGTTAGCTGCTGTGGTGTTTGCCTTGAAGATTTGGAGGCATTATCTATACGGGGCGAAGTGTAAATTCTTTACGGACCACAAAAGCATCAAGTATATCTTCACTCAGAAGGAGCTCAACTTGAGGCAGAGAAGATGGTTGGAGTTGGTAAAGGATTATGATATTGAGTTGACCTACCATGAGGGTAAGGCCAACGTGGTTGCTGATGCTCTAAGTAGGAAGACTGCACATTCCACACTGTGTTGTGTGGTTGCTGATCGGACAATAAGAGAGTTATCAGATCTGGAGATTGAGATGATTCAGCAGGGAAACCTCGAAGCCCGTATGAATGCCTTGACGCTCACTCCAACTATATTTGAAGAGATCCGAGCTGGCCAGATTGGAGATGTTAAGTTGGAAAGGATCCGACAGAAGATGCAGGAAGGCAAGGCGAAAGGATTCAAAGTCCATGACGATGGCAGTATTCGATTCAGGGGCCGTTGGTGTGTGCCTCAGAGTTGTCCCGACCTCAAGCGTCGTATTATGGAAGAGGGACATCAAACTCCCTATTCGGTTCACCCAGGAGGATCGAAGTTATATAAGGATCTCAAGAAGGTGTATTGGTGGCCCCGTATGAAGCGAGAAGTAGCTGAGTTTGTATCCCGGTGTCTTGTGTGTCAGAAGGTCAAGATTGAACACCGGAGACCAACGGGATTACTTCAGTCTTTAGAGGTACCGAGATGGAAATGGGATTCCATTTTTATGGACTTTGTGAGTGGTCTACCGAGGACCAGAAGCGGCTGTGATACTATCTGGGTTATTGTTGATAGATTAACCAAGTCGGTCGTGTTCATTCCTATGAAGTCTACCTGGAGTATGGAGCAATTGGCAAATGCTTATATGAAGTTTGTGGTTAGCCGCCATGGAGTCCCGAAGGATATAGTTTCAGATCGAGATTCGAGGTTCCTCTCTCACTTTTGGGGGAAACTACAGGAAGTTTTAGGAACCAAATTAAAGATGAGCACTGCTTTTCACCCTGCCACAGATGGGCAGACAGAGCGGACCATTCAGACCTTGGAGGATATGTTGAGAGCATGCATATTGGACTTCCAGGGATGTTGGGAGGAGCACTTGCATCTGGTGGAGTTCTCGTATAATAATAGTTATCACGCTAGTATTGGGATGGCTCCCTTTGAGGCATTGTATGGACGGAAGTGCAGAACTCCTTTGTGTTGGAGTGACATCAGTGAGACAATTGTGCTGGGACCAGAAATGATTGAAGATATGACTCAGCAGGTCAGACAAATCCAGGATCGGATGAAAGCAGCTCAGAGCCGACAAAAGAGTTATGCTGATCAGAGGCGTAGGGATGGAGATTTTGAGCCTGGAGAAAGAGTAATGCTAAAGGTTTCGCCTACCAAAGGGGTGCAGAGGTTTGGAAGGAAAGGCAAGTTGAGCCCCAGATATATTGGGCCCTATGAGATATTGGAGCGAGTAGGTGAAGTTGCTTATAGATTGGCTCTTCCTCCGGAATTGGCACGAGTGCATAATGTGTTCCACATTTCTCAGCTGCGAAAGTATGTGGCCGATCCATCACATGTAATTCAACCAGATGAGGTCGAATTGGATGATTCCCTAACTTACGAGGAGCGACCAGTGCGGCTTCTCGACACCAAATTAAGAAAGACTCGTACAAGTTCGGTGCCTCTAGTTAAAATCCTACGGAATCGACATGGGACTGAGGAAGCTACTTGGGAGACTGAAAAAGATATGCGAGAAACATATCCGAAACTTTTCGCTACAGGTTAGATTTTTTTTTTTATTATCTAGTTTGTCCCTAAGGGGGTAGTGGATTTAAATATAGTTAATAAGGCATTATTCTAGAAGTTAGAATACCTTAGCCCTAACCCTAGGCGCTCCCGGAGACTTCGGGGGTGAAGTCTGTTTTTAAGGGGGTAGTGATGAAATGCCCCGAAAATTTCTAATTTTATAAAGTATATTTAAATGAGATTTTATTAGAAAGATTTAATTTAATAAATTATTTTTATTAAAATAAAAAGAGAATTAATTAGGGAAAATCTAGAATAATTTATAAGTGCCTTAATTAAGTGGAATTTTGGTATTTTAACTAGATAAGGATTTTATTTTAGAAATTAATTGAATAAATCATTTTAATTGAAATAAGAATGAGAAAATAGTTTTAAATTAATAATGATATTATAAATAAATTAATTGGAGAAATTTAAGGTGTTTTGCAAAATAAAATGAAATTTATAGAAAATATTTTAAAAATCCTAATTTAGCCTAAAAAGGGATTTAAATATTATTTTATTCAAATATTATTATTTTTAAATATTCCAAATATTCTAATTTATTTAAATATCCAACATAATTATTTCTTTCTCCTCCTTTTTCCTTTTCTTTCCTTTTTTCTTTCATTTTCTTCTTCTTTCTTTTTTCTTTTTCATTCTTCACCCCGGACTGGGCCAGCCCGCGGCCCAGTCTTCTTCTCCTCCTTCCTTCTTCGGCCCAGCCGCGCCAGGAACCTGTCGCCCCTCTCGCGCCGCGTTTCTTCTTTTCTTCACGCAAAACGCGTCGTCTCGTTTAAGAAAATTTTCCCCGTCGCCCGGTCTTTTTCTTCATTTTTACCTCTCTTAGATCCATTTTCCGGCCACCTCCGGGAACCACCGCCAGTTCCACCTACATCCTCCAACTCAAGGTGATGTCATAGACATTTTAAGTACTTAGTTTCGATTTATTTATAATTATTCTAATTTTAGCCAAAATTTTAGTATTAATTCAACTTTTATTATTATTATTATTATAATTATTATTATTAGTAATATTGACTGTATTTTAATTTCTAATTTTTATTGACATGTCTGGGAGTATTATTGAGTAAGATATATTATTCATCTCGGCCTTTACTTATTTAATTAAATTTTTACATGTTTAATGTTATTATTAATAATAATATTAATATTATTATTATTAGTGTAATTATTTAGTTAATATTGTAATTATTTCAGGAGGATTATAAACCTAAAATTTTAACTAAGTCTCGCACATTTGCTTTTTACAACTATTATTAACATTTTTAACATTTTTTCTAATTATATTATTATTATTATTATCTTTATTAACTTTATATTATAAGTATATATAATATTAATATCATTATTACATTTTTGAATAGTGTTATTATTAAATGGATTGATTTTGAAAGCCACCTTGTAATTTTAATAATTTTGGTATTATTAATATTAATATTCTACTAATAAGAGTGTTATTAATAATGTTTTATTATTATTATTATTATTATTATTATTATTATTACTATTATTATTATTATTATTACTATTATTACTATTATTGTTATTATTACTATTTTGGTGAAGGGTAGAAACCCTTGTATCACCACCCTTTCGAATGAAAACAATAATTTATTTGTATTTTTAAGTAATATTTTGTATAATTAATTATGGTGTAGTATTGTTTTAATTAAAAACAAAATCTTAGAATAATTTAGAGAATAATAAAATTTTATAAGGGGAGCCTAATTCTAGTATACTTTTATTTAATAGGTGAACCTAGTCTAATCCCTCAAGAGGAATAGGTCTATGACATCACCTTGAGTTGGAGGATGTAGGTGGAACTGGCGGTGGTTCCCGGAGGTGGCCGGAAAATGGATCTAAGAGAGGTAAAAATGAAGAAAAAGAGGGAAGGGGAAAGGAGAAAAATAAAATAAGCTTATGGTTCGGTGGAGGATACTTAGTAGGAGATTTTGAGTGGTTTATAGGGTGGCAGAAGCGGCGTATGTGGCGGCGGGCGGTGGTTTAAGGTCTCGGGGTAAAGATTTTGGGCGAGATGAGAAGCAAACTTTGCACGGTTATGGGCGCCCATGCAAGAAGAATCGAAGTTTGAAAATGGTATGGTTAGCTAGAGGGAATTGCAACGAGGAATTTGAAATGTGGTGGTGGCGTTGAGGTTGGCTATCGGCGTCAGAATATGCGTCTGAAGTCACGGTGGTGGGCGATTCTCACTTAGGGTTTCGGAAGGAAGAAGTCTCGACCACACTCACAACCAGGCTATATATAGATTTTAGATGGGTTATTAGGGTTTTGGGGGTCGCGTGGATGATATTTATTGCTAGGGTTTTGGCGGCCGGTGACAGAAATCGACCGACATAAGTTTGGGTCGGGGTCGAACCTTCGCGAAGCCAGAGAGAGGGAATGAGCGAGAGTTAGGGGTAATTGATTATTCCAAGCTAATGTGCGAGCCGGGAGGAAGAAAAAGAGAGGTGACTCGGCCGGTCAGAGCTCTCGTAGCCGGTGCCGCCATTTTCGGCGGGGAGTTGCAGGCTCCGTTGACGGTATCAGGCTGGGGGTGCGAAGCTGGGGAAGAAGAAAGGGGAAAGCCGGGCGGTTCGGGAAAAAGAGAAGAAAAGAAAGGGAGACGGGCGAACCGGGCGATGGGGAAAATTTTCTTAAACGAGACAACGCGTTTTGCGTGAAGAAAAGAAGAAACGCGGCGCGAGAGGGGCGACGGGTTCCTGGCGCGGCTGGGCCGAAGAAGGAAGGAGGAGAAGAAGACTGGGCCGCGGGCTGGCCCAGTCCGGGGTGAAGAATGAAAAAAGAAAAAGAAAAGAAGAAGAAAATGAAAGAAAAAAGGAAAGAAAAGGAAAAAGGAGGAGAAAGAAATAATTATGTTGGATATTTAAATAAATTAGAATATTTGGAATATTTAAAAATAATAATATTTGAATAAAATAATATTTAAATCCCTTTTTAGGCTAAATTAGGATTTTTAAAATATTTTCTATAAATTTCATTTTATTTTGCAAAACACCTTAAATTTCTCCAATTAATTTATTTATAATATCATTATTAATTTAAAACTATTTTCTCATTCTTATTTCAATTAAAATGATTTATTCAATTAATTTCTAAAATAAAATCCTTATCTAGTTAAAATAACAAAATTCCACTTAATTAAGGCACTTATAAATTATTCTAGATTTTCCCTAATTAATTCTCTTTTTATTTTAATAAAAATAATTTATTAAATTAAATCTTTCTAATAAAATCTCATTTAAATATACTTTATAAAATTAGAAATTTTCGGGGCATTTCAAATAGAATGCACAAAGATATAATATATGGATACCACAAAGAAAAATATTTACAGAACACGACCATAATGGGTCCATAAAATATCCAAATTCATTAGAGTGATTAAATTAGAAGTACATAAAATACAATAGAGATAAAACAATAGTAGGGCAAAGTCCAAAATTTATGGTCATCTAATGACCCATAAAATATCTCTCGGTGTCCGCGCTCTCGAGCCCCCAAGCCCAAGACAAGGCAGACCAACTATCGACCCTCATCAGAAACCTGTACACGACCTACTACTCGTGGGATTGAACAAGTGACCAAATAAACAAGGATGTCAATACACTACGTATTAAGTAAGCCAGGTTAACTCCTTAGCGAGAATCACAAGCATGCAAGGCCGGTACATAATATAGAAATAATGATAAACACATATCATGCTCAGACGATATAATTATACTAGCATGCTCTATCATTGCCATATAATTTACTAAGATTCCACGCCTTACCGGATATAGATAATTCATCATTCATTATGCTTACCATCACAATACATATATCATGGATAATAGCGTATAATTATGTAATATAGTTATTCAACACCTCACCAGGCTCTTCTATAATCTACTTACATAGTTTACCCATTAAGTCCATCTTCTAAATTTACACAATCCTTTAGGTTAATTATTTATAAGCCAATATTCCTCTTTGATCAATGGGCATGATTACCATCCCATGGTCTCACAAAACCATGGAAGCCATCCAAACCAGGTGACATAAAGTTTGGTTGAAGCTAAGTAGACTAAATAAGTGACTAGACCCTTTAGTGTCAATAATTCCCGGTATATCATCGATGCGACGGTGCCTAGAGTATGTAAAACCCCAGGATCTACTAGGATTCCACCCAAAGGCACTAATAAACACCCGAAGGCAGACTAACTCTCCGGTAGTTAATCGAGGATTGAGTAATCCAAACCCATGTACAACTCGATCATCTCTGATATTAAGTAATTAATGTATTATTCTCCAACGTTACGTTATCATATAAGGCCCACATAACAATAAAAGCAACACATCAACACAATCATTCAATATTAACCATTATTACCATCCCAACCATGTGATGGGGATTCTATTAGGTATTATCTAAGTTTACTCAATCCATTAATATAATTCATTGCTGCTAAGAATCTGGATCACATCATCATTTGTAGCATTTTAGCATATATTCTCCAACTTTTTTCCTTTAAAACATTCCAAAAGGACTTATTCAAATATCATAAATTATGAACCAATTACTCAATCAAATAGGTTATTTAAATTATGACAATATGTGTTTTATCATCATTGGAGAATTATGTTATAGCATAATATCTAAATCTCAACAATACCAAGATCAAAATAATCAAACATAGCATTTTCTGACCGAACTAGTCTATCAACTTAGCTCAGCCAAACCCTAGAGTTTTATAAAAAAAAACAAGTTAATCGGTTAGGTTAGACCGATTGACTTTTCTAAGACCATTTGATCAGTTTTGATAAACCAATCAATGGATTTAACTAGAGAGAAACCAAAGTCATCATACACAAACCAGCCGATTGGTTAGGCTAATTATTAGATTGTTCTAAAAATCAGTTGATTGGTTTGGCTCAACTAGTTAATTAGTTTGCTCCCAGACAACACATTATAGGCATTTCGAATACGCTTAAAGCTCCAAAATCCAACCATATCAAAATCTTAACATCACAATTATAGAAAATGGAGATTACACATGCTCGTGTACTAACCATGCTATATTTAAATAGAATCAACCATATTTCTCATGAAAATCATACTTTTTCTTATAATTCTTAAATATTCCAACATACATAACCAACATGCCAACAATATCATATATGCATACAAAATTAAAAAGGTTTACCAATTATACTAGCTCACATGCTTATTCATACCATATTTTAAAGGTAATATTGACTTACTTAAAAGCTAAGCAAAATTCGACAACAACAAAATAAAACCTTTAGTTGAAAGATTTCAACTCTCAAAATCGTAAAAGCAAGATATTAAAACTTAAAAAAATTCTTAAAGTTCTCATAAATCAAGGCATATGAATTAGGGAAAAGGGAATATAATTTACCACCTCCAAGTAGGTGAAATGCCCCAAAACCTTAATTTTAGAAAATTTGGCCAAATAAGGATTTAATAAGGAAATTAATTAAATAAATTAGTTTTATTAAAATAAAATGGAATTAATTAGGGGTAATCAAGAAGAAAATAGTAAATATTTTAGTTAGGAAAAATTTGGGTGATTTGCTAATTAAAATGAAATTTAGGAAAAATCTTTCAAAAACTCTAAATTAGCCAAAAAAGGAATTAAATATTATTTTATTAAATATTATTATTTTTAAATATCCCAATATACCAAAATAATACAAATAACCCAATCTACCTATTTTTCTTTTTCCTTTTTTCCTTTTTCTTCCCTTTTCCTTCTTCTACTTTTCTTTTTCTTCCTCCTTTCCCCAACTTGCAAGCCCGCAGCCCAAGACCCTTCCCCTCTCCTTTTCTCCCTCAACGCATCCCATCTCTAGAGTGCTGAGTTTTGTTCTTATTTTCCTTTGTCACAAATCTGGTCCTCCTTTTTCTCTTTTCTTTCTTTTCTCCCTAGCCGCCCGGTTTGCCCACCTCATTCTTCTCCTTCCCCGTCGACCTACAACTCCCCAACTCCCTAGTTTTTTGCCACAAATCATGCCCCATTGACTAGTCATTTCTCTCCTCTCTCCTTCCCCTCAACTCGCCAGCCACTTTGACCCAACCATACCTCCCCTCTTCTCGCACGATCTCCTATTTTCCCTAGTCAACCGTAGGCCACGACACAGTCGTGTGCTGACCTGTTGTCACTGCCTGTGAACCCTAACCTACTTGCCCTATTCTCCCATCTTCCCTTCGACCTTATCTCCTCCTTTAGCCTATAAATACCCCTTTACTAGCCTTGGAATTGAGTTTTTGTTTTGAACCCAGAAAAATCACCCATTTGCGCCACCGCCCAATCAGACACCAGTCTCGTCGCCGTCGACCAACGCCGCCACCTAAGCCTCCCACCTGAGCACTCCCTACATCACCCTCTACCTAACTACACCTCCCTTTTTCCCTCGATTTGTCCTACACGAGCCACCCTGATCGTGCAAAGTAACCTCCCTGATCAGCCATTCTCTTGTCCTACCACCCTTCGCACCACCGTCCACCATCGCTCTCGTCGCAACCACCTCCTAAAAACACCTATAGACCTCCCTCTACCTTCCCCTACCCTTATTTTCTTCTTCCTCCCTCTCCTCCTCCTTTTCATACTTTCCTCCCCTTTCGGCCACCACAGCCACCGTCGTGCGCCGCCACCTTCATTCCACCCCTCTCCATCTAGGCAACTACCAACACCCCAACTTCCACCCTTTTTCTCCCTCTCCTTTTCCCAACACTCAACTCCCTCTATTTTCTTCTCTTTTTTTTTTGCCACTGCTGTCGTCGCCGTGTAACACCGTCGGTGCCGCCTGTCACCACCAACCCAAGGTAGTACCCTAAACCCTCTCAACCCTTAAACCCTAATTATGTAAGCTTTATTTATTTAATTTTATTATATTTCTATTATTTGAGTATTATTATTATGTATTATTATTATTATCATTATTATTATTATTATTATTATTATTATTAATGTTATTATTATTATTCTATATAGGGTCGAGACCCTATTATGTCTATTTCGATTATTAGTATTATTGTTATTAATATCATGTATTATTATTATTATTATTATTAGTAGTAGTAGTAGTAGTAGTAGTAGTAGTATTTATTCAATGTAGGGTCGAAACCCTACTTTACTTTATTTTCAAATAATATAATAATAATTATTATCATTATGATTATTATAATTTAGTAATATTATTATGGTTACTACTACTACTATTCGTATTATTTTGGTGAAGGGTCGAAGCCCTTGTTTCACATTTATTTCGAATTATGTCAGTTTCATTATGATTATTATTGTTGTTGTTGTTGTTGTTATTATTATTATTGTTATTGTTATTATTATTAGAATTATTTTTGCTATTTATTCCCTTCTCTCTATTTCGTATCCTGTATTACGGTAAAATCAAGTGCTTCCTATTATTATTATTATTATTATTATTATTATTATTATTATTATTATTATTATTATTATTATTATTATTATTATTATTATTATTATTAGCATATTTTCTAGCATCATTATTATTACTAGGGTAAAATCTTCAAACCTTATATTATCACCTTTTTCAATATTATTATTATTATTATTATTATTACTTTTATCCTTATCAAAATTAGTATTTAATTAGTGTTACTATTATTATATTATTATTTTATCTAAAACCTTAATCTTAGAATAAATTAGGAAACAATAGTATTTTTGGTAGGAGGGAGTCTAATCTTTAGTTTTTCCCTCTTATAGGAGATACCAGTCAAAACCCTAAGGAGGCGTAGGAGCGTACTCCAAGACCGGTGTCGTATTAGGTAAGGGTGTAGCTAAGGTCTTATGTCTGTAATGTGTTTTGTATGCTTGTATGATATGTGCCATGATATGTGATGTATCTTATGTGTATTGTTATAACTATTTTATGTGTAGTGTGGCTTGGAGTTAAGGTATGTTCATGCGTTATTTTATAGCATGCATATAATATGTATAAGTTGTGATTATGATGTGATATGATGTGGCCCTTTAGGACATGCATGCTAGGTTATTTAATGTGATGATACGGAGTGAAAGGATGTGGTTTTGATCTAAATGTTACATGACCATGAGTGGAAGAATCTAGGGTTTTGTATGGAAGGATTTAGGGTTTGCATGGGAGAATATAGGGTTGTGCATGGGAGAATCTAAGTATGTATGGAAGAATTTAGGGTTTGCATGGGTGAATCTAGGGTTTCACATGGGAGTCTAAGGTTTGCATGAAAAAGTTCGAAGGGTTGAATGGGATGTATAAAGTCTACATGGGGTGAAATTTACGTGTGGAAAGTTTATTTGAGGTGTGAGGAAGGTAATGGAAGTGTTGTTTAGGTGTTTGAACACTTTGGATGAAAAATAGTACTTGAGGCAGTATAAGGGTACATAGGAGACTGAGCTAGGGTTTGGTGTGGCTACTTAGGGTTTCGTGGTCACACGTGTACTTGGTGAGTAAAGTGTGACGATGAAGGTGGAATCTATGGGTTGTGATGTGTGAAGTGTTAAAATGATCTAGGTTGTGTGAGGAGAAGTAGGATGGGCCACTTAGGCCTAAATTAGAGTTTTGGAATAAAACCCTAGAGTGAGACGGTGAGTGGACTTGGAAGTGTAAGGTAGTGGGCCTTAACGCATATATGGGAGAGGGGTTTCTAGTGGGAATTAAGAAAGGATGTAAGGGTGTTGGGCCAAGTTAAGAGGTGTACGAGTCTTATGATGTGGGACGAGTCCTTTTGGAGGATAAGCATAAAGGGAGTTAGTCATGCATGACTAGGGTTAAACTTCTGAACAAGACACTTAATGTAATACCTCGTCTTTAGGAAACCCTAATTAAAACTAAAAATTACGTGTGATTAGTTGTAATTATTAGTTTAGGAGGTTTAGTATTAAACGTATTATTATTATTATTATTATTAGTATTATTATTATTAGTATTATTATTATTATTATTGTTATTGTTATTGTTATTGTTATTGTTATTGTTATTGTTATTGTTATTGTTATTGTTATTGTTATTATTATTATTATTATTATTATCATTATTATTATTACGACGACTTAGGTATAAAAATAATCAGGCTAAAAAGTTGATAGAAACCGATTATTTATTTTAATCCTAGTTTTTATTCGTAAATCTTATCTGAATTATGTAACACCCTCAAAATTCACTATTGAAAAATTTCGTTTTTATTTAAAACAAATTGTGGAAGCAAAATATAAAACGGCGAATTTCGGGGATATTACCGCCATACTTAGTACCAGACCGATTCACTCATACCGTTCTAGTACCAAGTGCTAAGGCTAAAGGATTGAGATACACTTTACTAGATTTCCAAAACATGTTTAAATTAGAGTAGCGCAATACACTTTACAAAATTATAATCCACCAATGGTGGTTACAAGAACAAGAAATACATTTAAACCAGAAAGTAAAAGCAAAGGGAGAACCCTAAAAGTCTGGATAATCCTTACTCTCTTTCCCGTTGCCCACCTGAGTAACACCTGAAAAGACCTGCAAGGGGCACTGCCCATTGAATAGACAGGGGCCCCACAAAGGGAACCCTTCAGTACTACGGTACCGAGTAACCCTTTAAAATCACACTTAAAAGTAGGTCCGCAATGTCACACATGATACAAAGCTATATACATATATAACAAGATGTGTACATATAACATTCACATAATTAACAATCACATCAGATACCAATAGGTCGTTATGAACTATCGATACTTTCGGGCCTTAAGCCATGTCATAGTGCAAAATCAATATGTTCGGGCCTTAGGCCATTAGTCCATCATTATTCAATCAACTCTCATATTTTATATCCATGTGAGTGTGGGAACCCCATTATTATAGCCGGTGGATCGGTCACTTATAGGGCAGAATACACCTAACCACTATTATATGCCGGTGGATCGGTCTCCAGAGCAAAACGCTCCTGGCCACTATTATTCGCCGGTGGACCGGTCTAGCCCCGACTCACATGGTGTTCCACTATAAGTGATTAGTATTTTTCCATAACTTTATTTACATACATGACTGATTTTATTGAGCACGGGGCCCCTACTATTATTGCCGATGGACCGGAATATATATCAACATCATCCAGGGCAACACACTCCTAGGCCACTATTATGTCCGGTGGATCGGTACTCATAATCACTTGCCAGGGCAACACGCTCCTAGGCCACTATTATATCCGGTGGATCGGTACTCATAATCACTTGCCAAGGCAACACACTCCTGGGCCACTATTATAACCGGTGGATCGGTAATCAATATCATAATTCAACTAGGCTCGGCTCATAATCTTTTACTTTTATGATTAGTATTTTTCCTTTCTTTAATCAGCATAATAATTCTATTTATTTGCCTCGGACGGGAGATCAAGAACCTGGGACACAAAGGTACACCAGTCGTACTGGTGCATATAGGCTACTCAGTACCCTTCAACCATCAACCCAGGGACGCAAAGGTACCGTGGTCGTACCGGTGCATAAAGCTACTCAGTACCCTACCGACAAGGACACCTAATCCATAAGTATGCATACCCCCTAAATAGGTTCATAGAGCTAGATAGAGTAAGATATAGGGCTTGGCTGGGGCACAAAGGCACACCAGCAAATACCAGAATAATCGTGGGCTAAACCACGTCTTTAGGGTAGCGACCTCTAAAGAGCCAACATTCCCGATCTCGAGGTCTTTCACTTTAAGTATTAGTGTCTTAATTAAAGTGATCACGAAAAGCGCAATAATCAGATACTTATTCACTTTCAATCGTTCTGATATCATAAGTCGTTTCTTATTCAGGCGGTTATCCAATATAACACAGAGAAATCATTAAGGCCATCATAATCTCATATAATTTCGAATTAGGATTCGTTACCATAATACTTACTAATTATCAAATACTCTTACCTTGCTAATTAGTATTATTTGATTCATATTATAAAATTCCACAATCACAACGACATGTTAGGTACAAAGTACTCATTTACCCCTTATTTGTATAATTACTAAGTCATCTTTACTTGACAAATTATCATATTACCCTTCAAGTTGCATAATTACCAAATTACCCCTTACTCGATTCAGGTTACCAAGTTATCTCCTACGATTTTTAGATCACCCTTCACCCCTCATACTTGCTACACTTATCATATTTCCCACTTGGTTGGTTAGATTACCGTATTGCCCTTCTCCTTTGTTATAATTACTAAATTGCCCTTGAGTTAGATAAATTACCAAATTAACCTTCTTAATTATCATGATTACCAAGTTTCCCCTTTAGTTGTTTAAATAATTACCAATTTACCCTTTAGTCGGTTAAATTACCAAATTGCCCATTTAGTTGGATAAATTACCAAATTGCCCTTCTTCATTATCATAATTACCATTTTACTCTTCTCTATTATTATAAACACCAATTTACCCTTCTCCATAATTATAATTGTTAATTTACCTTTCTCCATATTTATAATCACCATATTGCCCTTTTCCATTATTAAAATTACCATAATGCCCTTTTATTGGTTAATTTACCAAATTACCCTTCTCTATTATCATAATTATCCAATTACCCTTTTTTTTTATCATAATTTAATTACCAATTTATCCTTCGACGTTATTATTACCAAGTTACCCCTTACTCCCAAGTGTGCCATAAATATCATTTTTATTTACAAAATTACTCTTCTACCCCTTACTTCCAAATTACCATAATATTTTTTTATTTACAAAATTACCATAATACCCTTTTACTTTACAATTTACTATTTTACCTTTTTACCTCCAAACTTACCATTTTTATCTGTTCTTACAAAATTACCATTTTGCCCTTCTTTTCCAAAATTACCATATTACCCTTTACTCCCAAAATTACCATAATACCCCTTTACTTATAAAATTAATATTTTGCCATTTTCTTATAAAGTTACCATATTACCATTTATTTATAAAATTATTATTTTGCCCCTCTACCTCCAAAATTACCACAATGCCCCTTTACTTGAAAAATTACCACCTTTTCCTTTACTTATAAAATTACCATGATACCCCTAACTTAAAAAATTACCACAATACCCCTTTTTACTTGAAAAATTACCATATTGCCATTTTGCCTTCAAATTACTACTTTACCCCCTTTATTACGCCACTTTTATTAAATTAACATTACATGGAATAATAATATTAATACTCCATTAACAATATCCAACTCCACCAACTATTATATTTTAATATAATACGTATTAGCACCCACACATATTAGGCCATAATCTAGCACAAGGAATATTACTGAAATACCCCTAGGGCTAACAATAATATTATTCATGTGTAAATGGTCACAATTACATAAAATAACAAGGATAGGTATTTAATGCTTCCATTAATAGCTAAACTCTTTCCTTAATCAACATTTCCACACATAGCACATAAAGGGCATACTTTCCTTTTTATTAAACAATACAAGCCAACATATAAATTTTACTAACAACCATATATCAAACATAATAACATATTATAAATCTTAATGTGTAAACATACGTTTATCCATGTGTTTAAGTGGGGTTCAACGATTACCTTAATTCCCGCAAAATTGAATATTACCGGTATTCCGGTTAAAGATTCAAGCTTTGATTAAAAAAACCAATACCTAAGAATAATATCAATATTTATTAGAAATAAGAAAATCAAGATATAAGACTTTATAAGTTTTACTTAAGGAAATAATTAATTTAAATATTATCATACCTTAAAGTTTTTAATAAAAATGGCCAATAAATGTAGGAACTCATGCTGCATATGCACCATGAGCTGCATGCAAAAATAAAAGGAGGAAAGGCTCGAAGAGGGGGTGATGGAAGGTAAAATGGTTATTTTCGGGTTGGGGTCTTTAGGCTAGAAAAGAAGATAGATGGGGGGTTTCAAGGCAAGGGAATGGTGCAGGAGTGAAGAGGGGGTGTAGGTGGATGTTGGGGATGGGTTCTTGGCGGCCAAGGGCGGCGGTGATGGCGGTGGCGAGGCGGCGAAGTTGGCTGCTGAGGTGGGTCGAGGTGGAGGGGCTAAGGAGGAAGGAAAAGAGGAGGGAAAAATGAAGGGGTTCGGGGACTTGTTTCGAGGATATAAGGTATGGGGGTGGTAGAGGAGGTTGCAGGGAGGAGATTGGTGGTCTGGGTGGCGGCAAAGGCGGCCAGACGGCGGCGGAAGGAGGGGTTGCAGGTGGGCTGTCGAGAAGGGTGAAAAACAAGGAGAAAAATAAGAGGGGAGGAAGAGGGCTGTGGGATGGCTTGGGAGGGATATTGGGGTGGTGCAAGGCTGAGGTGGAGGGTGGCAGGGAGCGGTGCAGGGCGTTGGTGAGGCGGCTGGAGCAGCGGAGGGCGGCGGCGATGCAAAAATAGGGGTGGAAATGGGAGAGGAAGAAAATGAGAGAGAAGGGAGGATCGGGGGATAAGGAGCTCAAAAGGATAGGGTAGAAAAAGGCTGAAGGGAAGAAGAAAAAGAAGGGGAGGGTAGAGGGATAGGTGGCTGATCGGGTGGCGGTGTTTAGGGTTGTAGGGGTGGTGGTAGGGTGGCGGGGAGGGGAGACAAAGAGGGGGGAAAAACTAGAGTTGTGGGATGGTTTGCAGGGCTGGATGGGTCCGAAAATAGGAAGAAAATGACGGGAGAGAAGGAGGGCAGGTGGTGGCAGCGATGGGTGCAGGCGGTGGCAGTGGGCATGGCGTCGAATATGCAGGTGGTTGGGCATGGAGGTCGAAGAAGAAAGAAGGGAGAGGGAGGGAGACCAGACCGGCGCATAAGGAAAAAAAATAAGCGCCCGGCCCGGCCTAGAAAAAAAGGAGAAGAAAGAAGTGAGGGAGTTGGGTCGGCTGGTGCGGCTAGGGCAAGGGGAATGGGCCAACCTCGCAAGGAGGGGAGGGGAGTGAGGCTGGCCTGGCGGCCCAAAGCCAGGAAAAAGGAAAAAAAGAAATAGAGAAAAGGAGAAAGAAAAGGAAAAGTAGGAAAAAGGAAAGTGGGAAAATGGAAAAATTTTAAAATAATTAAATTTATAAAATAATAGGATGTAATATTTTTGATAATAAGTTTATTTAATAATTTAATTTAAATTAATTAAATATATGGGCTTAAAAAGGATAATTATAGTAAAATACTATTTTAAAATTTTATTTAAATAAAAATAATATGATAAAATAACAAAATACTTATTTTTAATTTATTAAATACCCCGATCCAAATTTACATACTCTAAAATCCATAAAATAATTAAACTAAATAATTTTAAAAGCTAATTTATTTTAAATAAAAGCTATTTATTAAATTATAGGCTTTCTAAAATTTTGGGGGATTACAAATTATTTTCTTAATAACCGCAACTCTTAACCTGAAATAAATTCCTAAAATTTATTCTCGATTATTTTTATTTTTTTCATTTTATTTAAATCTATCTTAGATCAGATTATTTTTCTAATCAATATTTTAATTTATCTAGACTAAATTTAAAATAAGATACATATGTGTGTGTGTGTGTGTGTGTGTATATAATTTTTTTCCTCTCTCTCTCTCTTCCTCTGCCATTTGCTATCCCATCCATGTAAATACTCTCCTGTCTCCCTCACTTTCTTCCTTTATTCCACCTTCTGCATTTATACACACATATACACACCACACACTCTCGCACACTCCACCCCAAACAACCCCCCATTCTCCCGCACACAGTTTCTGCCAAAAACCAAGCCCTGCATATAACACAACACACGCATACTCATACGACACACATTTACACGCAGACCCCCAACCCACCATTCCAAAAAGCCCTCCCCCTGTCTTGTTCGATCAACCGACAGCACCCAACAACACCACTCTCCCGCCAGCCCACCAGCATCCACCGCCCGTCGCAGCCCTGCCTTCCCGCAGCCAGCTAGCCACCCAGCAGCCTCCTGTAACCGTCAGCTAGCCACCGGTCTCCACTCCACCTCTGCCACCTTCTCCCTTTCCCTGCTTTATCCGACTAACCCCCTCGCCCAGCCAGCAGCCATGCCTCCTTCCTTTCGTGCGTGACTCATGCTGCATGCATCTTGAGTTGCGTGGTATTTTAGGAAATTGGGTACCAATATTAAATGTAAGGGTATTTTGGTAATTTTAGAAAAATAAATATTTTTATGCTATAATTATTATTTTATCTGATAGATATTAATTCTATAATTGTGGTATTATTTTAAGTACGAAAGTTTAATTAGTAGGACCTAATAAATTTTAGTGGATACCGCTAATTTTACGTTTTTGTTGGAATTCAGGTAACCGTTATATCCTACTAAAATATTAAATATTGCGTGATAGCACATTAGGATTTTTGGTGTATGGAATATGTTAAGCATGATTTATTTCTATACAATTATGTATTAATTATTAGTATTATGAAAACGGATAAAACGAGCATGTTATCTGATATAAAATATTTCGGGTGCAAAAGTATGATTTAAAAATGATTCTAATGACTGAAAAAAATTTGGTATGATAATTATGTATATAATTATTAGTTTAGCATGTTTAGGTATAATTGTGGAATAATTATTAGGAATGTGTGCCCTAGGGGCAATTTGGTCATTTTTTTTGTATATTATGATATTTATCCTGAAAATCATGTCTAACATATATTATTTGATGTTGATTTTGTGATCATGTGTTTTGTACGTTTCAAAAGTATATGATAGGGTTTCATATGCAGAAATCTATGTAAGGGCAAAATGGTCTTTTGACATGACTGATGATTTAAATTGTATAATAAATAATTAGATTATTTTGTTTTAGCCTTTTAACAACAGATTAATAAATAAAATGGATTTAGTATTTAAACGGTTGATAATATGATAATTATTAGTCTTAGGGGCATTTTGGTCATTTTTAGCCTAGTGCGCCCAAATGTAAATAATTGGACATAGGATGACCTTAAACTTTTGGTAGGTTGACCTTAGTATTGGCTTGGACTTTGTTTTATACTGTTGACCGTAGGGTTGACTTGGATAATTGGAAATAAGGGAAACATAAATAAGTATGGAAATGATAATAAATATGTAATGTGTGTTATCTGTGATCACTTTATAAAAATACTAATACATAAAGTGGAAGACCTCGAGTTTGGGAATGGTTTCTTGCTAGGGGTAGCTACCCTAGAGATGAGGTAGGAGTCCTTGATTTGTTTGGGTTTCTGGTGTGCCGGTTGTGCCCTAATAAGGCCCTGGTATACTCTATAGGTGACCTACGGGCCCTATAGGGGGTATCGATACTTAAGGATTAGGTGTCCGAGGTGAGGAGGGTATTGTGTGCCTTGTGCATCAGTATGACCACAATGCTATTATGCCTCTAGGTTGGATGGTTGGAGGGTATCGTGTTGCCTTGTATGCATGTATGACCGGTGTACTGTTATGTCTTAGGGTTATTATTGTATCCTCCTCGAGTAAATAAAAATGGCAATAATATGATTTGGTTGAAAGGATTATTATTGGATATTGGATTGGTTTGGTAGTGGCTGTTGTGCCTACCTTTGGTTTTGGGTAGTAGCTGTTGCGCCTGCCTATGGTTTAGGGGTAGCTTGCAAGCCTACCTGTGTGGGTATTATGTCTATAAGTATGTCGGTGACGTTATGTATATTATTATACTATATCTGTAAATATACCATTGATGTTATGCATTTTAATTTACTGTACCTATGAGATTATGGATTTTATTATCCTATATCTGTAAGTACACATGTGATGTTATGTATTTTATCATATTCTACCTGTAAGTATACATTTGATGTTGTGGATTTTGTTATAGCTTACCTGTGAATATACATGTGATGTTATAAATTTGGTTGGGAGTTATGATGTGGATGTTATAATTGTTATGCTGGAGTTTGGGTTCTAATTATTAATTCTGAGAGCATCTCTAGCATGTTAGTCTGGTAAGCTTTCGGTTGTTTTAGACAAATGAAAATGAGTAGTATGTGGCTTTAATAGAATTCGACCATCTAAATAATTACTGTATATCAATCCTCGTATGAATACTTAAATGTCTTGTACATGTTAGTTGTATGCCTTGCATGTGTTCCATACTAGTTTTTCATATTAGTTTGGTATAAAGGGTTATTCAGTACTGTAGTACAGATGGGTTTCGTTTTATGGTCCCCTGCCTATTCAACGGACAGTCTTTACCTTGCAGGATCACTTTGAGGGTAGAGCCTGACGACTTCAAATAGAGGGTTGAGAGTTAGGACTATCCGGTGTTCACTTCACTTCTTTTAGTCCGGATATTTCATGGACTCTTAAGTCCCCTGCTATTTCCCTTTTGTTATATTAAGACTCTTTCCTTGATCTTTTTGTATTTACCAGGACAATGTAATTTGTAATAAAATTCTATCCTACCTTTGTTTTTATGTTATTTAAGTAACGTAATATTTTAGCCTTAGCACTTAGTATAAGAACGGTAGAGGATGCTAGACTTATAATGAGTGTGGCGGTAATACCCATTGATTTTGTAATGAATGCTTTCGCAAAATGAAAATTTTTAGCAGTAAAAATGGGGTGTTACACTTAAGACATTAATCATGTAAAGTGGAAGATTATTGAGTTGGGCCCAAACCGATCCACTAGTAAGGGATAGTGGTTAAGGCGCCCCGCCCTATAAGTGTCCGATCTACCGACTATAATAGTGGTTAGGTGCATTTTGCCCTATATTTAACCGATCCACTGGCTAGAATAGCGGGGGATCTCGAGCTCAATAAACTAAACCCTGATTTTTCTAAGATACATAAAAGACACTAAGTACTTAGAGTGGAACATCATGCGAGCAGGAACTAAACCGATCAATCGATAAGGAATAGTGGTTAGGGCGTCCCGCCCTATATATGACCAATCCACCGGCTAAAATAGTGGGGTTCCTGTACTCGCATGGATTGATAAAAGGCATGGTATGAAATGAGTTATGATCATAGATTAATTAATTTATTAATCCGGACTATAAATGGTCTTTATGTGTTTACTTGAATGATCATATATTATTACATTATCATGTTGGATTTTATGCTTTTGTATGCTAACCTTAGTGTATGGTTACCTTACTCAGTACGCAGTGTATTGATCACCCTTTTCATGGGTGCTGCTTATTCCCACGAGTAGAAGGCTCTTCTGACTTTGTGCAGGTGGGTGATGCCTATTTTGATGCCTTCGATGTTCATGAGGCATCAATCGGGGCCGAGTGTTGAGCATGTATTTGGCTCGTGGATTGAGAGTGGTGTGGCCGGATCCCCTTGTTATGTTCTTCTATTTCTTTATGTTATTCATGTCTATATTAGGTTTCCCAAGCTTAATTTTTAACATTTGTAGACTTATTTCCTTTTAAGGAACTCTGACTTTGTACTCTGGATTATGACTCGTTTTCATGCACTTTGATTTCTATCTTATAGCTGCTTTAATGTTTTTATTTGAGCCTTGTCACGATTTGGAGTTTATGGTGATTATTAAATAT
This sequence comes from Tamarix chinensis, assembly GCA_030549775.1. Taxonomy (NCBI): domain Eukaryota; kingdom Viridiplantae; phylum Streptophyta; class Magnoliopsida; order Caryophyllales; family Tamaricaceae; genus Tamarix; species Tamarix chinensis. The sequence continues at coordinate 49,354,466 of CM060172.1, forward strand.
TATTAAATGTCTTTTAGCCTTAGCACTTGGTACTGGAAAGGTAAGAGTGAATTGGTCTACTAGTAAGTGTGGCAGTAACATTCCCGAAATTCACATGTTCTAATTTATTTGCTTCCATTTTTTTAAAAAAATAGTGAATTTTGGAGTGTTATTTTAGATTTCATCAACTGAAAACAAAACTCAAGCTATTCCTAAATTTTACTCTTTCTTGCTTGTGAATGAAACACGAGGGTGCTAGAGAAAGGATTGCAAGAAGAGTGGAGTACATGTTTGGGAAAAACTCATAATATTTTTGGCGGATAAAGAAGGGAAAAGAGGATAACTCATAATATTTTCTATGGATAAAGATGGTGAAGGGAAAAGAGGATTAGGGTTATTTATAACTAGAAAATTGGTTAAGGAATGAAGGATATAGATGAAATAGAACGAAACCCTAATTTAAGTGTTTAAAATGAACCATAAAGGGTTGCTTTATCAAGAGAATATTGACTTTCTTATAGAGCCCCGATGGTAATTTCTAGAGAATGAAGACCGAGATTTTCCATATAAAGGTCAACCATAAGAAAGGGAATGGGTGGATCAATGTAGGAAACAAGTTCCTTGGTCGTGTAGGTGCAATCTGGAACAAATCATCTGTTATAAAGGTTGTATAAAGGAGAGAGGAATAAAAAGATAAAGAATGAGGTTATCCTTCCTTTTTTTTGTCAAAAATCAAACCTTTGAATATGCTCGAGGCGAGGAAAATCTAGAGTAAGTACTATAAATGGTTCTAGATTACTTAAGAAGTATGGATTACCAATTTTCAATTCGTTAGAATAAATGTTTCCTAGAAAAAATTAATGATCAAAAAGTCGCTCAGCTCTACAAACCAGTTGATCGGTTTTTCACATCAATTGATTGGTTCTATTGAACCAAAATCAAGCTAAAAGTGACCAACTAATTGATCGGTTCATAGAACCAGTTGAATCGTACGCCAAGAAAACCCATTATCTCTCAAATTTTCTAATATTTTCTAATTCGTTTTTAAATTAAACCCACCATCCAAACTACATTATCGATTCATCTTCAACCTCTTCACCATCCTCATCTTCCTCATGTGTCGTATGAGCATTATATTGGATGGCTTATAAGATAGAGTCATGTGATATATCAATATCAATTATATTAGCAGTAGTAGCAGCATTAGCACCAATAACCTTATCTTTAGCAAAAATATATTCACGGTAGTCAAACAAAGAAAATGAATTAATGTATAACCCTATTGCATCCTTGTGATTCTACGACAAATAAAATAAAAGCATGAGATAAATCCATACAAATGCAATGAAGAGTGAAATTAAAATTTATTTTATCCAGATACAAAAATGAAGATTTACATCGATATGAAAATAAGAAAGAAAGAAAATAAAGCAAATTTTTAATCGAAATAGCTAGGAGAAAAATAAGATAAGCATAATGTAACACCCCAAAATTCATTATATTTTTTTTTTCGAAAACGAAAGCATTTAAATTAGAAACACTGAAAACCTGTGAATTATGGGAATGTTACCGCCACACTTAGTACCAGACCGGTTCTCTCCAATCGTTCCAGTGCCAAGTGCTAAGGTTAAGGAAAAGATTTACATTAAATTCAAATCAACAGTTCATAAAAGAACTCGAAAGATCATACCTTAAAATCAGAGTACGCATAAACGTTTATAAACGTAATAAAATAGAAATCAGAGTGCGAAATCAAATAGTATAAATACTCCAATACAAATAAATAATCAATTATAAATCAATACAATCCAAATTCCAATTAAGCATTAACCAATTGTAAAACAAAATCAGAGTACGCATCAAGAATCATGAATCAAATAAAAATCAGAGTGTGAAATTAAAATTCCTCGAAGGGAATAATCTTACAATCAATAAAAGATTTATTGGAAACACTTAATATAAATAATGAATCATAAGAGGGTAATTTAATACACCAGAAATAACACAATGATATAAAATCACATGAAGAGGAAATACGGCCACAACACTCTCGAAACTTTAAGCCAACACATGCTCGACACTCAGCCTCAACTGATGTCTCGCCCACCTGCATAAATTCAGAAAGGCATACTACACGTGGGAATGAGCAGCACCCATGAAAAGGGTGATCAGTACACTACGTACTGAGTAAGGTAACCGAGCACTAAGGCCAACACATAAGCACATAATCCATGCAGAATAATAACAGGGCATAATCTAACATAACAATATAAAGGTATATGAACAATTCAGGTAAAAGTACAAAGGCCCATATAATCCAGATTAATTGTTTAATTAATCTCTTATCAGAATCCAATTCACACCATGCCTTTTATCAATCCATGCGGGCAGAGGAACACCCCACTATTATAATCGGTGGGCCGGTCACAATAGAGCATCATGCCCTAACCACTATTATTACCGGTGGATCGGTCACAATAGAGCATCATGTCCAAACCACTATAATTACCGGTGGATCGGTCACACATAGGGTAGCAATCCTAACCACTATTCCTAACCGGTGGATCGGTTTGGTTCCTCCTCGCATGGTGATATAATTAGTATCAAAGCTATACTGGATGTTATGAAGATATAGGGTGTATTATAATATAATATATTAATATAGAGCTCGAGGTTAACGATATATGTGGTTTGGTCACCCCTATATGAGCTCATAGGACCTCATGTCCTAACCACTATTATTAGATAGTGTATTAGGTAGGAATCACATCTAGGACCTCATAGGATAAACCATATTATATCGGTCAGTACTAATAATTTCTATCTTCTATCATTATGATCAACATCTATTACGTTAGTCATAAAAAATACACTAAGATGTCCAGCATATGACTATTAATTCACGAGAAAGAGAAAAACATTACGTCCTTATCGCATCCAAATAATTAGTGTCTATATCAAATTCATTCAGTATCCAAATATCTTATTCCAAAGGCAACCATCCATGGACATGCATCAAACTTCCATAAATTCATAAATATCATTCAATTCCAATACAACACATACATAACCATATACACATAACACCACCAAACCCTAGACATGCATGTATCGCTCCTTTTACACTTACCTCCAATTCTACTTCACATCTCACTCTAGGGTTTTATCCCAAAACCCTAATTTAGTCTCCTTCGTACCCTTAATTTGCTCCACGTGCTATTTTTCATCCCAAGTGCTCAAATACCCAAACAACACTTACATTACCTTCCTTACATCCCAAATTAACTTTCCACACGTAAATTTCATACCCATGTAGACATTAATCTCCCCATGCAACCATTCGAACTTTTCATGTAAACCCTAATTCTATGCAATCATTAACTCCCATACAAAACCCTAACTCCACCACGCAACCCTAATACCACCACACAAAACCCAAGATTCCGTCATACAAAACCCTAAATTCAATCCACATAACCCAAAGATTCATTCATACCAAACCCTAGATTCAAACCATATACAACCCAAGATTCATTCACACAAAACCCTAATTTCACCATACAACACAAAGATTCAAATCATATAAAAACCCAAAGATTTTTCCACATAATACAATTAATTAGATTCTCCCCTTTAATAACCACAAATTATATTCTCCCATACAAGACTATAAGTTAGATTCTCCCACATAAAATCATAAATTAGAAACTCCCAAGTAGAACCATAATTTGGATTAATTGGATTTCCCCAAACAAGTCATAAATTAGATTCTCCCAATCCAATCATAAATTAGGTTCCCCCATATAATATCATAATTTAGATTCTCCCAAATAACATCATAAATTATATTCTTTCCCACAAAATCATACAAAACCATAAATTAAACTTCCCCATATAAAACCATAAATTATATTCTCCATACAAAACCTCAAAAATCATAAATCAGATTCTCATATACGAAACCCTAAAATTCTCCATTTTGTTCCTCTACTCATGAATCAATGGAATACTTAGGTCAACTCACATCCCTTATTCAACTTCTTTCTCCATCCTCCTTTTTCATCCTTTCTCCCACTTAAAATCATATCAACATCCTCACATGCATGTCTTACAGGGTCATACACAAATAATACACATGCCATACAAAAACATACTTCAACTCCACGTCATATCATATACGGCATAATTAATAATCATAAACATAGAATGCATAGCATACGAGGCACACAATGCACATTAGCACATAAAAGGCCTTAGCACCCCTTACCTAAAATGTCACCGGTCTTGGAGCACGCTCCTACGCCTCCTTAGGGCTTTGACCAAATAATAACATATTAATAAAATAACTTTAACAAAAATCTAACTTTCATAAAAATAATAGAGATATTATAAACCTTGTTAATATAGGGTTAAAGACTTTACCCTAATAATAATAATGATACTAATATAACAATATCAAAGATAATAAAACTAATATCAATGAGAATATAAATATTAATAATAACAACAACAACAATAATAATAATAATAATAATAATAATAATAATAATCTAAATAATAACAATAGTAATAACAATAATAACATTATTCACAATACTAATGGTAAAATATTTGCATTAATAATAATGGAATAAGAATAATAGAAATTCGAAATATAAAATAATAATAATAATAATAGTAATAATAATAACAATAATATATAAGCTTTAAAATTTAAAGTGGGGTTTCGACCCTACTTATAACTAATGACTTACCATTTATTTAATATTAATAATAAAATTAATAAAATATAAAATAATATTGAAATAATAAAGATAATTATAATATTATTATTAATGGTTATAAGAACAGTAGAAATAATAATACTAAAATAAATAAGTGTGAATGTTAATACAAAATTAGGGCCTAAGATTTTCCAGAATAAATAATAAAATGTTAATAATAATTATTCTTATAATAAAATAGAATTAAAATACAATAAGGCTTCAGCCTTCAACATAAATAATAAAAAAACAATACTACTACTAATAATAATCACAAAACATATTAAGAATATAAATATTAAGAATAATAATAATGGTATTTACATGTAAATAATTGAAATAAATTAAATCAAGGCTTATAATAATATGGAAAATGGTTGAGAGGGTCTAGGGTTCAACCTTAGGCTGGTGGGGATAGGCGGCACCAGCGGTGGTGCACGGCGGCGGCGGCGGTGGCCGGAAAAATAGAAGAAAAGAGGGAAAGATGGATGTTGGAAAAAAGATAGGGAGAATTGAGGTGAGGTAAGAGGTGTTTATTGTTGTCCAGGAGGAGAGAAACAAAATGATGGTGGTGGTGCAGCCAAAGGTGGTGGAGAACGGCGGCGGAAGGCGGTTTAAGGCCTCGGGGTCAAAATTCCGGCGAAACGAGCAGCCAACTTTGCATGGTTATTGAGGCTCGTACAAGAATAATCGAAGGTTTAAAATGGTTTGGTTAACTAGAGGGCGTTGCAGGGAAGAATTTGGGATGATTTGGTGGTGCTGAGGTTGGCTATTGGCGGAGGACGACGCGTCTTAATTTGCGGTGATGGCAGCCCTCGCCGAGGGTTTCGGGGAAGAAAAATCTTCCACAACTCCTACAATCAGGCTTTTTATAGATTGTAGATGGGATAAAAGGGTTTTGGGTGTCGGCAGGAAGGCATTAGATGCGAGAAATTGGGTGGTCGGTGGTAGTAAACGGTCGGGCATCGTTTGGTTGGATTCGAAGTTTCGCGGGGTTGGGGAGAGGAAACGGGCGAGAGATAACGTCGAATAATTATGCCAATTTATTCCTGGAGTTAAGAGGAAGACAATGAGACAAGAAACAGACGGTAAAAGGTCTCATGGCCGGAGATGCCATTGACGGGATCGAAAGGTGCAGCAGCGTCGACAGAGGAGGCGGGAGGAAGAAGGAAGAAAGAAAGGAGGCAGACCGGTCGGCCGGGGAAAAGACAAGAAAAAGGGAGAACCGGGCCGGTCGGCGCGAGGTAAGGATTCATTAAATGAAACGACGGGTTTCAGTGGAAAAGAAGGCAAAACGCGGCGCGGCACGAGGCGGAAGGAGGACGTCGCGTGGGCGTGGGCTGGGCCAAAGAAGAAGAAAAAAGAAAAAGAAGAACTAGGCCGCGACTGGCCCAGTCGGGGAAAATAAGAGGAAAAAGAAAAAGAAGAAAAAGAAAGAAAAAGGAAAGGAAAAAGGAAGAAAGAAAAAGAAAAAAAAAGGGAAAAAAAGAAAGGAGAAAAATAATGGGTTGGCTTAATTAAATTAATCTTAAAATTTAGAATATTTAAAAAAAATAATATTTAAATAAAATAATATTTAAATCCCTTTTTAGGCTAAAATAAGATTTTTGAAAGATTTTCCATAAATTCCATTTTAATTAGCAAAACATCTAAATTCCTCCAATTAAATTATTTATAAAAATAATTATTAAATTAAAACTATTTTCTCATTCTTATTTTAAATAAAATAATTTATTTAATTAATTTCCAAAATAACATATTTAATTATCCAAAATACCAAAATTTCTCTAATAAAAATACTTACAAAATTCTTCTTAATTTTTCCAATGAATTCCTTTTTATTTTAATAAAATTAATTTATTTAAATAATTTTTCTAATAAAAAATCATTTAAATATAGTTTATAAAATTAGAAAATTTCGGGGCATTTCACATAAAGCTTGACATGTCTCTAATGAAGACTCATACATGCACATATCATGAAGAGATATATCATTGACAAAAAGGTCTAAAAATCATAAGAAGTGGCATATAAGTGTTAAATTACAAAGGAAGCAAGAAACTACCTTAGCCCATTCGCTAAGCCATTTTTTTTATCACCAATCACCATTTTTTAGTTCCTTATTCCATCCAAAGCCACCCCTTTTCTTTGTAAGTTCAAATAATGCTTGAAGTGTGTATTCAAGTAGCCCAATCTCAAATAAATATATATGTCTCTAAATGTAACACCCCCAAAATTTACAGTTAAATTTTTTTATTTGTTGTGGAAAACCATGCATTAAAAACAGGGGCGCTACCGCCGTGACTAGTACAAGATTGACCCCTAGCCAATCTCTTACTAACCACAAGGCTAAAGGTACTAAAATTACTAACACAAATAATCAATAAATACCATAATAGTTGAACATTCATAAATAAAACCATAGTACACAAATGTCAGTGTTAATACATAATGAAAATTAAGTACAAACAACGCCCGCTACAAGGAAAATAAAAACGATAAGAAAATAGAAAACAACAAGTCCTAAGAACACCCTCTTAGACCCCACACCAGGTACATTAGGATATCACTTAGTCCCTTCTAAGGCATCATACTCATCAAAATCATCATAGGCATCATCTCCTGCTTGCACAGACTCAGGAGGGGTTACTTCTCGTGGGAATGAGCAGTGCCCATGAAAGGGCTGATCAATATGCTACATATTGAGTAAGGTAACCACATGACTAATACAAAGCATAACATAAAAAGGCAAATAATGCATGCGGTAAGTCATTTAGATTAATCACCATTATTTGAATTTAGGTCATTAATATCGTCTTTACACATCTCTCAAATTATACCCACGTAAGTACGGGAACCTCACCATTATAACCGATGGACCAAAAATGCTACTCTAGGGTAAAACGCACCTAGCCACTATTATAGTTGGTGGACTGAAAATACTACTCTAGGGTAGAACGCATCTAGCCACTATTATAGCTGGTGGATCGAAAATTATCCTAATCTGGCCCTGATCTACGTAGTGTTCTACTGTAAGTAATTAGTGTATTTTCCATGATTTATTACCATACAATGTTTGGTTTATTGAGCTCAAAACCCCTATTATTATTTCTAGTGGACCAAAAATACTACTCCAGGGCATAATGCACCTGGCCACTATTATAGCCGGTGGACCGGTATCTAGGGCAAGAAGGCTACTGCCCACTTTTATAGCTGTGGACCAATCTCTAGGGCAGGAAGGCTACTAGCCACTATTATAGCCGGTGGACCAAAAATCATCCTAACCTGGGCCCTGATTAATAGTCTTTCACTTTAAGTAATTAGTGTTTTATTCATATCTTATTCAACAAGTAACCCCAACTAGACATGCATGCACCCAATGGACTCTCAACTCATTACCACACTTCCACCTCAGATTCCCTAAATGACCATGTCTCATAACTTGGGAGCTCTATACTTCCTGAGATTCCGGGGCCTCTTTTTCACTTTCCACCCTAGTCACCATGTATCCAAAAATCTCTATACATGTGGGTCAAGGCCCACTTTCCCATTTCTCCACCTAGGCTCATTATCGCCTACTAGGGTTTCCCCTTGAAACGTTAATTTTAGCCTATGCAAACCTAGCCTCTCTTTTTCCTATATAGCTTATGATCCCTATGACTGACACTATCACTCCACTCAACCCACTCCAAACATCACACCCCTACTCTCCAACTTCCACATGTAATAAAGAATCCCTAGTTGGTCCCCCAAAACCCTAATACTCCTCTTTTCTCTTACTCCATCCCTTCTCACACAAACTCCACCCTCCATTTTACTTGACTTACACCCATCATAAGACACCCTCATGATCTCAACCCTAATTCCAATCAACCTCTATAAACTATATTATAACACTCCCCCACTTAGGGTTTCCCCCTAAAAATCCTAATTAGGCTCCCATGCACACTTTCGCCAACCCACATACCAGTGGCGGAGCTAGACTTTCAATCCCATGGTGTCCCCATAGTGTCATGTATAAACACACAAAATTAATACATATTTTTTTCAATATTTAAAAAAAAATTATATTAGCTATAAGTTTTACTGGAAATGACATCAAATACAAATATATTTGCAATTATTATAAGAATATATTCACTTACCGATTTCTCATTAAATTTTATACCTTGATCTTAAAAAAATTATCGATAATTGGGGTAATTTATTTCATACAATTTAGTAACTAAAATAATTAGCTTGATTTTGTGTCTTTCAATTAAAACTCAAATGACTTATCAAACAATAAAAATATTATAAAAATGATAAAGGAAATATCCATATTTAATAATAACAATATAAAATATTTAGAATCACCGATCAATTTATTTAATAGAATCACTTATCAAACAATCTAATGAATTAACTATGGAATTTACTAAAACTTAATTGATAATATAATTTAAGAACAAACTAATTCAAAAAGTAACTAATAAATTAAACACTTCAATCTATAAATCTAAAAAAATTGATTTATACAAACTAATTTTAATTTCTACCTAATTAATAAGCCAATTTCTATTTTCTACATTAATAAGATAAATTAAAATTTCTATAAACTAAAAAATATAATCAATTAATACAATAAATATAAACAAATTAATTGCATTATAATTTAACATAAATAATTTATGATAACTTGATAAGTAATTTAACAAACTAAATTTTACCTTAGTTGTGTGGGCTGTGGTGGCCCTTGGCTCGGTTGAAGATTTGAAATTGAAGGTAGGCAACAGTAATAGACATCCGGCGGTGGTAGAGCAGAATTGGTAGCTTCTGCTCTTCGGCTCTTCCTTCTTGGCTCCGGTGGCGATCGTCGGCAAGCAGCGGCAGGCGCAGTGGCAGATGCACGAAGCAACTACTCAGGCGCACGCGCACCAGGCATTGGAGCAGGCAGGCGGCACAGCACAGGCAGCAACGACGTGCTCCGGGACTCTGGCAAGCAATGTGTGTTGTCTGTCTCCAGGCGGCGTGCGTGGTGTGTCTTCGCTCTTCTTCACCACTGGACGTTGAGAGACAGAGAGACTCGAGAGGTGGAGACTCGAGGGTTGAAGTCTCCAATAAGTAGGTCAAGACTCAAGCAGGAAGCAGTTGTAGTAGCAACGGTCGAAGTCGAAGAGGAGGTACGGGTTTGGGGGGGGGGGAATCATCAAAACGACGTCGTTTTGATGATGTGAAATTTTTTTAAAATAAAACGACCACGGGACTTGATCCTGTGACCTTCGGGCTTTACTATGCGGGAACCCGTCTACCTAACCATCCATCCATTTCAGTTATTTGCTATGATGTCCCATACGCATTGTATATATTTAATAACTAAAAATCAAGTAAAATTTTTATATTCCAGCCAGGGACACCATGCGGAAGCCCTGGCTCCGCCACTGGTGCCTGATGGTAGGTATAGTTATTTAAACTATGCTAACGACAGACTATGTTCTATCTTATTTATTCAACTTTACATTATTTTACTCTAGTTTCTAATAATCCTATAAATCTATGTCTCCCTTTTATGATCCAGTCCTTTATTAAATGATGGTCGGATCGACCATTTATTCCTATGACATTTTAGGTTATTAGCATGTTTTACTCGGGTCATAGGTCATCTGCCTCTCCTCTTCCTCTTGATCCCAGTTCTTGTCCTCCTCCTACAGCATTTAAAGTGCATTAGCTATAGTTAATGATGTTTAGAAATTTCGCAGATCTTAGGACATAATTTCTACCAAATAGTTTCAAATTCTGGATCAACACTAAGTCATTTTGACTTCTTAGTCCACGAGTTTAATCCTCCACAAATCCTATACGAGTTTACGCTCCTCGCCGGTCGATCCACTGGTATAAACTACTCCTATTAGACTCGATTCTCGAGGGCGGGAGTCTGAAGTCCGAACCCTGTCCGGTTCGTACACTATTTTTTATTTTCAATTTTCCTAATTTTTTCATCCACGCGTGGCTGAAGCAGAAACGCCACAGCCTTCTCAGTTCATCTCTACTTTCTCTCTCGTCGCTGAAAGTCTCCAGCGACAGCAAATTTCTCTCAGCGTCTCCTTCTACCCCTTACTCAGTTTTATCTGGCTCTCTCAGCTTTTATCCTCTTCCGATTGATCCCATATCTTTCTGCTTTCGGCCTCTCCCTCAGCCCCTCTCTGTCCAGAGATTTTCAGCTCCGATTCGACTTCCGGCGACGGAGAAACGGTATTTGTTTTTATTTTAGTCTCTTGATTCAATTTCTATGCGCATTAGAACTCTAGTTTTCCTATTTATATTTCCCATTTTTTTTGTCCATGAATATGTAAGCTTTTTGTTGATTAAATGTTTTAAACCTGCCGAATCACGAAGAATGCTATTTTCTTTGTCTACTAAATTTCTGTCCTAATTGGGAATTTGGGTCTTTTCTTCTGTCATTTTTTTTCTCATTGCTTCAATTCTTAAGCTTGCTGCATTAACTTTGAAAGTCTCGGTGCCAATTACGAGCACAAATCCCCTTTTCAATGGGAAATTTCGTTAAAATTAAGTTGTGAATTTGTGTGGGATCGGTAGATGCTCGATTGTCCAGTGATACTGATACAATATCACGTGTTGATTTCATTATTAGTGATAATATCATCATTTGATCCCTGAGCACGAGATACTTGATCGTAAATTATATATTTTCCTTAAAAAATGTTTGTGGTGGTGATGATAAATGAGGAGTCAAAAACTGGGCTCAGTTACTAATTCCATTACACGTAACCACATTTTCAGGGCTTTGTGAACTACGAATTTTCTGGAATCCATTGCTTGTGATAGTTTTATTATTATTATTTAAATCATCCTTGCTATGTTCTTAACTTTGTGCGCCCCCTCCCTCTTTCATATTTTCCTTACCAGTTTTTGTTTTCGATACTTAGGCTCTGGGTCGCTCATTGTTGCTAGCAATGAGTCGACCAACTACTCGTAATAAGAGTAAACGACACCGGCCCGAGGAAGAAGTTGATAAAAAGACTGAAATTCTAAGGTAGAAAGTGTTTCCTTTGGGGGTAGATTTAGGTTGATGATTCTATTTCCTTTTTCCCAATTATACCTTTGAAGTGCCGTTCCTTAAATTTTGTGAACTTTCCATAGGAGAATCCATTCTACGGGATTAATTGCACAGGATGACGTGGAACACCTTTACAATATCCGGAAAACAATATGTCAAGGTTGTCGAGTCAACACAAAAGATAATCCAAATTGTCTATGTGGGCTGGTTCCACCTGCCAGTGGAAGTCGTAAGACTGGACTATGGCAAAAGACATCAGAAATAATTAGTTCTCTGGGGCCTGATCCATCAAATGATCTCAGAGTTTCCGATGATTCTCCTGCAGGATTGACTAACTTAGGTGCAACATGTTATGCTAATAGCATACTGCAATGCCTATACATGAACAAGGCATTTAGGGAGGGTATTTTTTCTGTCGAACCTGAAGTTCTAAAGCAGCAGCCAGTTTTGGATCAATTGGCTCGCCTCTTTGTGCAGCTCCATTTGAGCAAAAGGGCTTTTATAGACTCTGCTCCCTTTATAAAGACCCTTGAGTTGGATAATGGTGTCCAGCAAGATAGCCATGAATTTCTGACCCTGCTTCTTTCTTTGCTCGAACAATGCCTTAGCCGTTCCAAAGTTGCCAAAGCAAGGACAATTGTGCCAGATCTCTTCCGTGGAAGCATGTCACATGTAACCAGGCAAGTGCTTCAATTTGGTCCGTTTCATTGTAGTCTCATATGTTACATGTATATATTGATTTTTCACGGATTGATCTAACCAGATCTTCTTCACCTGTTTTGGCTGCCACCTGTGTTGAAATTTATAATTTAATTCTTCATTTAATACTTAAAAGATTAAAGAGGAATCTCATTTTAGTTGAAGGTGACATGTATTCAAAGCAAATTTTGAGTGTTGTATCTGCTGTTGGGCTTACAGTTTTCTCCAAGTCTATGATGGATGATCATACCTTTTTCATCCTAATGGTCTGAAATTCGAAATCTTAAATCAGAGGCTCCATAACAATTTCTTGTATGTAAGGTATTGTTTATGTTCAGGAACATGTTATTGAGCCTTAACTATATTTCTTTTGTTTTTATCTAGATGCACAAAATGTGGGCAAGATTCTGAAGCTTCTTCAAACTTAGAAGACTTCTATGAGCTGGAATTGAATGTGAAGGGCCTGAAAAATCTAGAACAGAGTTTGAATGATTACCTTACTGTCGAGGCACTTAATGGGGATAATCAGTACTTTTGTGCATCTTGCGGAACAAGAGTTGATGCTACGCGCAGTATAATGCTCCGATCACTCCCTCGTGTCCTTAATTTCCAGCTCAAACGTTATGTGTTCCACCCTCAGGTACTCCCTCTATTCAGTGTAGTTGGCTATGCTTTGAAATTGCAACCAAAAAAAAAAAACAAACCAAACCAAAAGAACAGAAAATATCATTTATTGCATTGTTTCCCATTAACAGCCTATATTAATTAATCATACATATATTGTTTATTTATAATTCTAATGCACATTTTTTTGTTTATATGGGGTTCCAATAGAACTCTCTTAACATAGCGAGTCCTACTTGGTGTTTTTGTTATCTTTTCCATTCTCCAGAAATGAGCATGCCTTCCCCTCAATCTTTTGTTATGATTGAATCACTCATACCATATGTAAAGTAAATGAAAGGAAAGCCTCCTTCCCAGTTCCTCCGCCCCCCCTTTTTTTTGTGTGTGTGGAAAGAAATGGATGGTTTTGGGGGTACTTTTAAGGGTTCATATCTGTATTTCCAATTATTTTCCAGACAGCTCAATAATTGTCAACTGCAGATGAAGATTTCTAGGAAATTTTTGTCCTTGGGAAACTAGGATCGGAGATTTTCCGGGCCTTAGTATAGTGAATATGTTTTTCGGCATGTTCTTGGCTTCATCCCATCAAAGAAAGTGTAATAATGATGGGTGAAAACAACGAAATGCCTGCTCCATTAGTCTTTAGGGCATACTATAGCATACTTCATTGAGTTGAGTTTGGCCTTTGCTTTTAGTTAGCTTTGTTTCCATTTTTGCAGTGTTTCATTCTTTAACTTTAGTTGATTTGCTGATATTTTTTGCTAGAAGTACTTTTGTAGTAATGATGTTGGATATTGCTGGAACAATTTCTGTTGGCTTTTCATTTTTTGCGGTCTTTTTGTATAAGAATTTGGGTTATCAAAACAAACCTTTTGAACAGCTTATTTTACAAATTCGTATGAAGAGATTTGTGTTGGTATATGGCTGTCCTATCTGCCATATCCTGTGGTTTTTTGGTGTACTGGAAGTGAAGTTTCTTTATTCTGGCAATATTAGGATCCATGCTCCATTCCTGTCCTGTCTTCTTATTATTTCAATTAATTCATTGGTGTAGACAGCGACAAAGAAGAAAATTACTGCAGCATTTTCTTTTCCTCAAGAGTTGGATATGGGACACAGGCTGTCTGAGCCATTTGAGTCCCCGTTGACTTATGACCTATCTGCTGTGCTGGTTCACAAGGGAACAGCTACAAACAGTGGTCATTATTTGGCCCATATCAAGGATGAAAGCTCAGGGCAGTGGTGGGAGTTTGATGATGAACATGTCAGAAGTTAGGTCATCATCCTTTTGGGGAAGGGTCATCAAGCACCAGCTCCAAATGGGAAAATGGACCACCTGGAAACAGAGACTCTGCAGATCAAGCAACAGGTGTTTCAGCTGCCAGTCATGTAAATGGCAATCTGTCACAGTTGTCAGATGATAAAAGTACAGTGGAGATGTATTCATCTAGTGATGCGTATATGCTGATGTATATTCTTAGACAGAGAAATAGCAGTAGGCAAGTATCGAATATGTACAGTGCAGATAGTACAGATATTAAGGAAACTGGAGGTGAAGTAATTTCTTCAAACGTCGGTATCTCTCCTCCATGTTATCTTTCTGAAGAAGTTAAAGCATTGAATGCATCATACCTTGATGCATGTGAAAAGTACAATTTGAGAAAGGAAAATGAGTTGAAGACTATCACTGAGCGAAGACAAGAAGTGCGAGCTATTCTTTCTAAAGCGCCTGTTCTATCTCTTCAGGAGCCATATTTTTGGATTTCTGCTGAATGGCTTCGCCAATGGGCTGACACTATAACCCCCCCGTAAGTCATGTGATTATCTTTTTAAAAATTTTCCCTGTTACAAGCATTAATGCAAATGAGAAAGTATTTAGTACTTTCTAATTAGCTAGATATGCATATGTGGAAAGACCTAGTATTTAATGGATTCAATTTCATAAAAGCTATGTCTTTTAGCATTTTTGAAATGGAATGACAATTGCAGTCTTTTAGAGGAGATATTGTTTCGTAATGACCATCTTTTCTAGCCTCTTGACGGGCATCATGGTCCAGTCCATATGGTTGTTCTATTATGGTTGGAGTTAAGATTGCAACTTATTTTGTACTTTTCTTTTTCTCGCTTATCTGACCAGTGTTCTTGACAACTCCACTATACAATGCATGCATGGTAAAGTGCCAACTTCAAAGATTGGCTCCTTGAAACGGCTGTCAGCTAATGCTTGGGCTCTCTTATATTCCAAGGTACTGCATTCTAAGTTTTCCTTTCAATGCTCTTATTTGAAAGCAGTTGGTCTATGTCCTGTTACTCTGCTGTCTCATTCGTCTTGTTTGTGGTTCATGCTGTTGAGCTTTTCCCTTCATCATTTTATTGTGTATATGTTTGGTTATAAGGATTCTATACGATCAAAAGCTCAGCTATTTAGTTATGAATCACACAATAAAGAAGAAAAATATTAATTTAAAGTATCCTATTGATTCAAGTTATCATAGGTTTAGTTAATCCTTGGTGGTTGTCATGATTATTTTGGTATCTATGTTGTGCAACATATTCCAAGTCATTCTAAGGTAATGATCCCTTATATTGTTAAGGAACTGCAATTGCATTTGCTTGAAAGTTGACCCAAGTCGGTGTCTTGTTTTATTGTGAAACCATTATTATAATGAATGGCTTGCCTAATGTTGTGTTGTGGAGCTTATGGATATGTGAAAATAGTGAATGTTATAGGATGGGCAGATACTGTTGCTACGTCACTGCACTAGTAATGGTGAAATATCTATTAGATTAGAATGCATATGATCTAATCTTTCATTAGCTATAGATCCCTTTTTTTAGGCCTCTCTTCTACTCACCCTCTAACTTCAGCGACGCACTTTGTTTGCACTCCTGAGTCCTGATTGATTTCCCATTAGTGATAATAGTTTTTCCTCTCAAACTTGTGGGCTTTGAGCAATCAAATCTATTGATGATGAGTGGTGAGATAAGGATCCATAAGGCTTGATGTGGGTTTGTACCTTATGATTTGTTTTTCTATGGGAGCGTCTTCCTTTGTTATTTTTTAATCTGATATTTGTCTCCTTTATTTATTTATTTATTTATTTATAATTAAATTTTAAAATTGTGATTGCTATGGTCATTTGTTGAGTTGGCTAACCCGGGCCTTATTTTGTCTTCACAAGATCAGTTGATTCAGATGTAGCATTGTGGTCAGAGGATCATACCTTTTCCTATATTTCCCTGGGATCTATTTAAACTTTCTCTGATATTTGTGTTTCCATATCAATGGATTCTTGTCTGGTACATAACATATGATGAAGAAAATAAAAAAGGAATTTTTGCCCAGTCACAATGTGAATGCTGAGTAATGCATTCTCCCTTTATAGGAGGGGATACAACTACTCACATTCATGACGCCATGTACAAGGTACAGAGCAATTTATAGTATCAACTATCAACTGGGGAGGGGGGGGATGCCTCCCTCCAACGGTTCCTCCTCCCCTCCGGAAAAGAAAAGGAAAATGAAAAAAAGTATAAGACTTGTTTACTGACACTTTTCTTTGAAGAACTCTATGTGGAAGCCCCCCCCCCCAAAAAAAAGCTTATGTTTTCTTATATGTAGCATTGACAATGATTTTGTTGAACAGTACAATGGGGGACCATGTCTAAGCGACAAGGATTATTGTGCCGATTGCCTTATCCATGATGCTAGTGCAACTATTAGTGCTGAATCCTATAGGGATAGAAGGGCATCCATGAAAGAACTTGCAGAGGCTGCACTTGGAGGGAAGGGATGCGATGGTGTATCATATTTTGTGTCCAGAACATGGTAATGTTTGAATCTTTTGCATTTCTGTTATCTTGATTATTGTTTTCTCATTTTGGCTGGTCTTATAGATTTTTGGTTTCTTGTCAGAATGTTTACAATGAGATTGATTGTTTTCTTTTTATTCTTTGTCAACTTGAGAACTCAGAATACACTATTTTATATTTGTTTCCATCTTTGTTTCTGCTTTGTGTTCTTATGATCCTTTTTTTCACTTTGCACACCTTAAAGATTAGCAGGTGAGCTGTTATAGGAGAAGCTATGCTGTATTGCTGTTATCTTTCCCTGTAATATTATTTTTCCCCGTGTTATCTGATCGATGTTCAGTAAAGCTGATCAGGGTGTTATGGTAGGTTACAACAGTGGCTGCGCAGAAAAAACAGTGATTATCCAAGTGAGGCTGATGCAGGACCAACTGCATTGATAAGGTGTCCACATGGGCAACTCATGCCTGAGCAAGCTGCAGGTGCTAAGCGAGCCGTGATTCCCGAGCCTCTTTGGCTTTTCCTCTATGAAAATGCCAAGTCAATAAAACCAGAAGATCATTTAGGCTGTTCAACCTTTGCTTCGGATGCAGAAGCTTGTGTACAATGTTATATGGAATGCACAGAAGTTGCATGTTTTGAGGATACTCTGAGGTTTTCAGCCAAACACTGACACTATATGCTAGCATATCTTTTGATGCCTCATTTCAGATTTGTAGTTTATACCATGGACCAAGTGATGGGAGTACTTTTATTGATTTTGTGGTCTTAAGAAGGGGAAAAGTCATAGTGAACTTAAAAAATGTAGAACATTATGTTAGTTGTCGCAACTCATGTCTTACTTCTGGTCTTCTTATAGAGCAAACAAGTTGAAGCAGCGGCACAACCATGAAAAATTAGCCCTCGGAAAGAGTGTTCCGCTTTCTCCCAACTGCAAGTACTACTTGTTACCATCTTCATGGGTTTCAAAATGGAGAACCTATGTTAGTGCCAGTGCTAAAAATATTTCTGCATCTGTGGAACCTGAACCTCTGGATGGTATCATCGAATCACTCATATGTCCTAAAGTAAGTGCAAATTTCTGTCCGGAACTTTCATCAGTACAACAAATTCTAAACCAATGAGTTATTGTGTACTTTTAATTTTGAACATCCACTTGGTTTAGAAGCTGGTAATTCTTTTATAATATGTATAGAATATAGCCAGAATGTCTGCTGCGAGGATTACTATAAATCAATAGAAGTAAATGATGTATATGTATAAATGCCTGTAGAGGCCATTTGCTGTAAACCAATGAAGTATTATAATTTCATTGATGACTTGGTCGTTATGCTGATTGCTTGGTATACTATATGAAGATGGTTCTAGAATTGTTTTCAGGTTCGTAGTGTTAAACTTGATTTCATATGAGTTCAATTAGGAAATGATGTTGGCAATAAAGGGATAGGTTTTTGTCCTAAAACTGGTCTGCCTTTATGTTTCAATATACTATTCTTTTTGATAAAGTCCTAATGTCTTATGTATGTTCTTTTGCAGCATTTCCAACTCTTAGAAAAACCACTTGGTCTGGTTTGCAAACGTGGTATAATCTCTCAGAAGGCATCTAGTGTAAGTGATGGGAAGCAGACATGCAAGACATATTTTAGGCAGAAATTCAAAAATAGAAAAATAAGATCTTCTCATGTTTATCTTTTACTCAGTTAAGTGCTAATTTATGGATTACTGTTCACGTGATGTCCATTAGCTATATTTTAGTATCTTATCTTTTGGTTATTAGAAGCCTATACAAGGGGAGATCAGTCCCATATGTAAAGGCAGCTATGTATGAGTCCATAAGAATTGCCAATCACTTTCTATCTCTTACTTCTCTTTTAACGCTTCCCTTCTTCCATTACCTTAATCTCTACCTGGCTAATCTCTATCAGTAAGTTTTAAGCAGTCTTGAAACTGTTTTGAATACCTTGGAGAACATTTTTGTTCATGAATCTTCAAGTAGATCAACAATACATGTTAGCAGTGTCTATGTACCAGTTTTCACTGCTGACAATTTTTTTTTCATTTGTTTGCTGTCATTAAATAGATTATAGAATTGTATTTTGTGAATAATTTATTATTTTTCTTATTTTTTTTTATTTTTTTTGCTGGATTTTAGACGGATGGGTTGACTATCATCACTGAAAATGACTGGGAAGCCTTCTGTGAAGAATGGGGTGGTATTCGGGAGAAAGGCATAGTTGCTGAAATTGAATTTAGCAATTCCTTGGAAAGCAACCAAGTTGGAGCTAGTCAAGAGATGCTGATTTCAGAGGATCAAGTGAATAATGCCAGTAATGAACTTGAGTCCAGACGGCCTGTCATCAAGACTGTCCCTGAGGTAATTATGGGATTTTATGTCCTAAAGCTTCTTGTACTGGTATCTGCAGGTTGTTTTTTGCTATGGATAATCGGAATGATAGGTTGGTCGATATATTTGTTATATAACTGGGCCATTTTGCATGCTTTCATTATGCTCTTTGGAATTTTTAGCTTGGACTAACATGGGAGAGGAATTCAGTTTCTGAAGGCAATCATTTTCTTTGTGAAGTATGCTTCATCCTTGTTACTCAGGAGTTAAATTTGCCAAAATGAGAGTTGCAATCTAGTTGTCTATAACATAATGTGTTGGGCATATCTTCTGCTATGCTCATAGGATCCAAGGTTAATGCTATTTTCATTTCCATCTTAATCTGCCAAAAATGCAAACTTAATACATTATGTAATTTAGGTTGTACTCTTTAAGCGTGACCTCGTAAGCCTATTCACCTATGATTAATTGACCCATTCATCACAGCAAACAGAACTCATCCACGGTTCCATGAATGAACCTGTCAAGTCTTTAGAATATTTCACAAAACTGAATCATCAGGGTGGCCTAAAAGTTGATGGTTCACTGTCCAATTTGACGGATGGCCATCAGTGTAACAAATTCAGTGGAATGAATTGTTCTTCTTTCTTTATCTTGGGCCATTTTATCTGTCTCCATTTTACATATGTGTCTCTAGGTTTTCTAGAATGCTATTTTGGATTGGAAGATTGTTTTAATGTTATTCCCTGTTCAGTTAATTTGTTCAGATTTATTTTATTCTGTTTTGTTTCATCTTATTATTGCTTTGTATTTGTATTGGAAACGCTGATTCTTGATCTATCACTAACAATGTACTGTATGTAACCTAGATATGTGAAGAATGCATTGGAGAAAGAGAGAGCTGTGAGCTTATGGAGAAACTAAATTATTGCAATGAGAATATATGTGTTTGTTTTGTAAGGGGCAAAGAAGCCCCAAAATCAATTCTTGAGGCTTCGAGAAACAGTTTTGAGCCTGATCGTCGTACCTCAAAGCGATCTCGAAAGACAGCTTTTGGAAATTCAATTAATTTGAAGGTCTCAGGGTCGACTTCAGTTTACCGGTTAAAAATGATGTTATGGGAGTCTTTTGGGGTATGTTAAATCTCACATGGCTATTCTAGCCCATCTTTATATTTCTGTTGTTAAAAGAGTTGGTTAATTCTTGTCAATTGCTCTACAGCAAGATATGATTGTTATTGGTATTCAAATTCAAAATGTAAATTAAAGCACATCACATGTCCGTCTTTGATTTGGAAATAGGGTAAATACTTCATTCTTCTGGCTTTTGATGGTAAATTTCACTACAGCTATATGTTTACCAGTTAACTTTCTCATTAGGAGCTGACAATTTGCATACCAGTTTAGCAGGAGTTGAAATATGCTTGGTATTAAGAAAGTTGCGTTGCCTACTGAAATTCTGGCTGCTTTTTGAGTAAAAAGAAAAAGAAAAGAAGAGGGAAACCTTGGTAATTTTTAAATTGGTGTACTGCATTTAAGGAAAGAAGGCTTGAATTATTCTCCGCATCTTGGGATCTGCTATATCTAAAATACATGTCATGGTGGTGGTTTTGTGTGTATTTTTACTTTTTTTTTTGGGGGAGGGGGGTAGTATCCCGTTTTTCTTAAATTGCAACTCTCATCTTAGTGAATTTGTCCGAGTAACATAACTGTTTGATAGTTAGCCAAGCCAACTCTATTACGGATATGAATGGCAAGAATTACATAAAGGATCTTTGTACAGTTTTATTAAGTTTTCTTAGGGGATAGCTTACTGCTTAGGCTTAGGTGTCCTATACTGTCACTCGTCTCTACATGGCATTGAACTTTCTGTGTTTTTCAGTTTGCATGATTGAGAACCACTGGTAATAGGTTTGATTGTTGACCTTTCGCATCTGTTCTCCCTGTCATTCCCCTCTTTCCTTCCCTTTGTCTTTTTCATCATGCAATAATAGGACCTTCAGCTGTGACGCTTTGCATGGCCATTGGAGAATATTGTTTCTTGGATTTGGAATATACCTAATGCAGCCTGTACAACTTAAATTGAGTTATAGTGCATCACCTGCAGTTATACCAAAGAAAGCCCTCGTCTTTCAGAAGAAATTAATTTCTTTTTTATGTAGTTAGGTACCATGGACTGTCTAAGGGTCACTTCATTGACAGTGACACCAATGTAATTGCACCGTCTGATGCTATGAAACGCATAAAGGAAAGTTGCATGAGTTTGGAGGAGCCAAAATATGTACTGGAAAGAGCGTTGTTGCTTTATGGCACATTTCTTTGCTTTTACACCGTTTATCTGTATGAAGTTTGTCGGCGTCTGTGCTCGAGTATTTGGTCGAGCTTTTCTGTTTGCAAATAATGGAGCTTGCTATCTGCAGGTTGTGAAGGAAAATCAGATACTTCACAAGGGCTCCAACATCATTGATGGTGAATCTGCAACTCTTGCTGATTTGAATATATTCCCAGGAGACGTGCTATGGGTAACAGATTCTGAGATACACGAGCATCGTGACATAGCTGGTAAAGCTTATTATAATGCTTAGGCTAATCTATTGATATTCACGTTCTACATATAATTTTTAATGCTCTGCTTCATCAAAGCAATAATAGAAGGTGAAGCCCCGTTGCTCAAAGATGAATGTGTAATATCCAAAACCTCCCCCCCCCCCAACCCTCTTAGATTCAATCACTATGAATACTACTGATGATGTTTTTGCGTGAATGCATGACTTTATTGTGGTTGCTTTGTAGATGAGCTGTGTGGTCAGAAATCTGAAGTGAAACAAGCTGAGGAAGGGTTTCGAGGGACACTGCTGGCGTCTGCCACTTCCACCACATCGCAGTTAGTTTAAGAAGTTCGGACGAAGCTTTTCAATTATATGCAGGGAAGCACTCGGTGGTATTTGATCTACCCAGGTTTGCGAGTCTGGCTAAGTAAAAATGTGGATATGTCGCCATTGTTGTAATACTTAGGGACTGGGACCAATTTTGATCTTTTGTGGTCCTCTCCCTTTACTCCCTCTCAATTCTCATGGAGTGCTGTTGATAGTTAACAGCTTTCTACGGGTGCCTTTTTAGGGATATCGATAGGTTATTCATGTAAACCTGTCATTTTGTATTCTAGAGTATCACCTGTTTTATGCACTTCCCGTTTAGTCAAAACCTTTTTTTTTTTTTTTTTGGTTTCTGTTTTTGTTTGTATGTATGTGCTTTGATGTAAAATTCGAAATTATGGATATAGTAGCCCGTGTGGAATGCTTACGTCTCTCTCTCTCTGTCCCTTGTGGAAGAAAAAAAGGAGGTTAGGTTAGGATAATTTCAACTAATGTGCTTTTGTTGATATGGCGGCAGCATTAATTCAGCGGTGAGTGGTAGGCTGCACGTTTAGCTCATGAGTGAAATTCGATTTTTTAGTTTTTGGGAATGGTTCTCATCGGACTAATTAAAATGAGGTATTGTTTTGTTATCATCTGCGAATGCGATCGTCTTAGTATGCGTTGAATACCTCAAAGGGGATTTAAAATGTTGGCGATTCTATACAGACCCCAAGAGTTTAATTAATAGTTTTCCACATCCCTAAAATATACTTTATATATTTCATAAAAAAGTATTTTTAGGTCAAAAATTATATTTAAAAAGAAATTTATTTTATATTAGTCAAGGCTTATTTTTCATTGTTACTCTTATTTTTTCTTCTTCTTTTTTACATTACTTGTTATATAATTTTTTTAATGAATAATATAATTGTGATATTAGAGGTATATTTATTGTCTTTTAAAATAATTTGAAAATTGTTTAAAAAATTCCTTTATAAAATGGAAAGAGTAATATTTATCTCGAATTTTGTTCACTCACTATAAATGCTTTGGATTAGCTCAGGACAACCACTATAATCCCTTTGAGATAAGAAATACATCGAGATTGTGTGTAATTTTACCTCAACTCAGTTTAGTAAGCTTAGAGCTTTTTTATTTATATTACTTACTACTTATTCTTACTGATGTAATTAATTTTTATTAAATATCTAAAATTTCATATATTATTCATTTTTATTACTATTGTATCCCTCATAAATCATAATTTTAGAACATACTAATATAAATAATATTAATGTCAATTATAAATTAAATAATTAATAAGAATAATATTAATTTTAATGATGGATTAATAGTGCATAAAAATGATATTAATCATAATTATAAATATATAATTTATAAAAATATTAATTACAATTATACATATAAAATTAATAAAAATTTATTATAAAATCATAATTAATAAAAATATTATTAATCATAACTACACATAATTAATCAATAATTATAATATTATTTTTATGATAAATGTACAGTTTATAGGAATACTATTAATCATAATTATTACAAATAATATCAATTACAATTATAAACAAATAATTAATAAGAACTTATTAGTTATAATTATAATTTCTAACTAATTAAAATAGTATTAATATTTTATAATATTAATAGTAATGATGAATTCCTAATTAATAAAAATGATATTAATCATTATTATTAATACTTAATCTAAAAAAATAGTAATTTCAATTATAAATACCAAATTAAAATATAAAATAATAATTGATAAAAAAATCATTAACATAAGTATGAATAAGTAATCAATGCAAATAATAATAATTTTAATGATAAATTAATAGGTTATAAGAAAACTATTAACCATACTTAGAAATGAATAATTATTAAAAATTATGTTAATTATAATTAAAAAGAAATAATTGATATTCATGATATTATTTATAATTATAATTATAATTTATAATCAATAAAAGTATACTTTTAAATAAATATATTAAATAATCAACACAAATAATATTATTTATAAATAAAAATAAATAATTCTTAAGAATAATATCAATTGTAATGATTAATAAATAATTGATAAAAGTGACATCAATAATATTTATAAATGGAAAATTGATACAAAAAATATTGATTGTAATTGTATATAGCTAGTTAATAAAAATAATATTTATTATAATTATAAACTAATAATTAATAAATTTTTTTATTAATCATAATGCTTAATAAATAATCAATTAAAATAATATTAATTATGATTATAAATTAATAAATAGTAAGAAAAAAATAATTATAATGATAAATTGATAATGAATATAAAAGATGGCATCATAAATATAAATAAATAATCAATACAATTGATGTTAATTATTATAATAGCTAACATATTAATGAAAAAAATATTTATTATAATTATAAATTATTCTTAATCATAATTATTAATACATAATTTATAAATTAGAATAACATTAATCATAATTATCTTAATAAATGTTTAATAAGAATAAAAAAACCTATAATAAATTAATATAATATTATATCTTATTAAAATATTACATGTTCAAAATAGTCAACATATATCAATTTATTTCATATTAGTTGAGTTGGCAAACCATATTATTTTGTAACAATATTTATATATGAATAAGTTATATCTACCAAACAATATTAGTACTTGATTCATATTATTATGCTTGATCAGATATTAGATATTATTTTACTAAAAAGATACTCTTATTTCTTTAACTTAGAGTACGTTTGGCAAAACTAAGAGAAAATCGATTAAAATTTTAGAAGTTATAAATTACCTATAATAACTTTTAAAATATAAAATTTAAAAAACTGACTTATAGATTAGTAACTTACTACTTACTAAATAGAACCTTTTATAGTTTTAATTTAAGAAATAAAATAAAATAAAAATATAGCATATAAGCTATTTTTGATTCACATGAATTTATGAAATGATGAATTTATCACTTAGAATTACATGAATTTATTACCAAAAAAATAATTTTTTAGGAGACGCATTTCTTAATACTTCAATTGTATTAAGAGATTGTGAAAAGAGGTTAAAACTACTTTGTAATTTTATACTTATCCCATGACTTTCATCTTCTATATATGCTTCGTTGTCGTGCAATTAAAGGAATATTAAAATTATTTTTATTAGCATATAAAAATATGATTAATCAGCTAAAATGATAGACAAGGGAATAACATAAAAATGTGTGTACACTTCGAGTTTAGTGAAAGCTCCAAAGTCCAACCTACTACTCTCATTATTGGTTGACTAGTGATGCTACCATATGGTATATCAATCAAAGGCACGAAACTTCAAAATATCCAACTAGCCAGCACTTTAAATTGGCTCTACGAAATAAATTAGTAAAGAGTAATCATATGCTTACAATCAAATTATTTATAATCTTTTTATAACCATCTGATAATAAACGAGTCTTATATATAGGATACTCACACACTATTAAATAGTTGTAAAAATATTATAAATAGTTTGATTGCAAGTATTAATATTTTCTATTCGTAAATAAAGGCCAAACATATAAAAAAGGGCCACATTATTTTAAATTTCTCCGATATCAATAAGATAAGAGTGTTTTATTTTTATTTATTTATTTAAAAAATTGCTAACTAAATTGTTTCTTATTAACCAATAGAAGATATTAACTAAAATTAAATTTTACTTTTTTTAAGTCGATTATGTATATATATTTTTTTATAAAAACAAAAAAAAAATCATTTGTTCACCTACTTCTCAAGGAAGGCAAAATAAGGGAATAAAATTTTCTTGAAAATTTAAAATTTAATATTATTTGGCACGAAGAATGAAAAAAATTAGTTATACTTTATTCCTACTCTCCTCTCCTCCTCCAATGTAATTTATAGAGAAGTTACTTATTGCGGTGCTCCTAAGTCCTAAGTGACCTTCATCTCTATAATTTTTTATTTCTCACATAATAAAATTTAAAAAATAAACTGATATAATATATATATTTCATTTTATAACATTTTTTTTTTCATTTTTTTAGGTAAGTCAAATATAAATAAATAATTTCCTTAATCACATGCTTTAAAGTGGTGAGTAACTACCTAAAAATTCAAACTTTTTTGGGTAAGTCAAATTGTGCATACCAAACAATCGACAAGTAATTATTACTTTTTTAGTCTATAATTACACATTAACCGTATACAATCAGATAGGACATAACGTAAAGAAAAATAATGTCGTCCCATTATTTTAAATTATTATTATAGTGATTTCTAATGGTAAGTTAGTAAATTAAAGATAAAATACTACTATTACTTTCCCGTAAATAAATGCGCATACCGAATATAAACAGCATTAATTCAAAGAAGTAATTTTGCCATCATTTACTTTTTTGAAGTACAACGTCATTTTTTTTTTCCTTTAAAAAAGAGAGAAGAATGACCCACAGTAATGACACGCAAGGAACAAACGGAGCGTTACCCTATCTATAGGTCGGCCGGAGGGGGAAGGGGGACTGACGAGGGGTTTTCAGAAGGTTCGCTGTCGTGGTGTTGATCTAGATCCAACGCCGGTGACGACCGGAACCATGGGCTCCTCCAAACCATCTATCCCAACTCGGATCCGTGGCACCTCTATTCCTGCATTTTTTTGTTGTCGTCATAATGCTAGATATATAAATATTTGCAGCGAACAAGATCAGAATATTAAATTTAACTTCTAACGAAGTACTTTTTATTCCAGATCATCGGGTATATGTGGATAAATGGCGGTACAGGTGAGTTTTTAATGTTACTTTTGTTATTATTATTATTTTATATATGTATAAAGAAAGGTGATTAGTACTAGTAATAATTAACTAATACCTTTGCAACGTTCACGACCTCAAACTCGAAGAAAATGTAGAAAAAGACGGCATAATAACTTTACAGAAACGTAAGCAACGGTTCTTACATGGGAAGAAGCGGGTCCGGAACCGATTCAATCCCTGAAATTAGCCTGTTTATTGTGTCATCATACATATAGAAATATATGTATAACGCAAGAAGAATTAGAGGGGGAAAATTAAATAAAATAGTGAAGGATATGTTTACAGAGGAAATTAATTGCAAAAAATAAAAATAAAAATAAAAATTATCGAGATATTGTGAACAAGAATGGGAGGGAGGCGGGGCATACTCATCGCAGACTGTAGAAGGTCCGTTCATTCTTTGAGTTTCTTCTAATTCATCCTAAACAATGTCAGATACATAAACCAAATCAAATAATCAATCAGAAACAACAATCCCCAACCCCCACCCCCCGACACACAAAAAGGTTATCGATTCGTGTAAATTTGAAGAATCATGGGGCCGAAAGAAAAAAGTCATATGAGTTTTAAAAGGAACCTGGACGATTTTGATTTGTTGTTCAAGATGTGAAATTGCAGCCTGTAACCTATGCTTTCCGATAATATTTGATGACCCAGCTGAAACGGAACCCGTTCTTGTAGATATTCCTCTTCTTAATCCTTCTGCCTCAGTTTGTTGTTCTTCTCCATTTTCTCTTCTAGTTGATGCCTCTCTTCCCTCCATCTCAATTTCAATGCTGCCAAATCCGAGAGAGAGAGAGAGAGTGGAGATGGGAATGAGCAGATACTAGTAAAGAGCAGAGAGAATAGAACACACAAAAATACAAAAGCTCAATAAATAAAAGAGAAGTTTGGGCTGTTGAGATTATTAATTAATTACTTAAGGAGGCGGGGGGGGGGGGGGTGAGGCAGCCAAGTTGATCGAGGGATGCAGACGGGGAAGTAATAGGCGGTCAAAAGTTGACCTAATTTGATCTTATTTAATTTAATAAATTTATTAAATTATTCGGTCTAAATATAATTTAAAATTGATTTAATCTAATATTAATTCAAATATAATTAATTTAATTTGATCTTATCCTAACTCGATTTGACATCAATTTATAGTTCATCATTGACTCAATTCGACTCGATAAAACTAAAATTAATATTAATATATTATGGTAATAAAAAAGTATCTTATTATTTATTTAATTTTTTTAAAATATATTGCTATTTAAATTTTACTTATTTTACTTATTTTTATTGTAAACTTACTTATTTATCGATGATATTCTAATTTTATATTTTTTTTTGCATAAGAATATAACATTAAAAAGTCATAATAATAAACAAATAATAATTAGTAATACATTATTAATCACATATTAATATAAAGTTAGACTTAATGTTTGACTACGAGGTTAATGAGTTAGTTTAATTTTGGTAGTCAATGTTCGATTTCATCCAAATTCAAAGTGATTTGATTTAAAATTAACTCGACTTGAATTTAATATGACCAATCAAAATCTTAAAAGACCCGATTCGTCAAATTAATCAAAACGTAATCCGTCAAATGAACTCAAACACGAAATCACCCGAATACGAACTTGCTTGGCTCAAATCTGACACGATAGAGATGTAAATGGGGCAGATTTATAGTGGGTACACACCTATTCGTACTTTATAAGAAAATTTGTATCCAAATTCATACCTGTACCACAAATGGATATTCACTAATATATCTATATTCGTTTGACATTTTTTACTTGATGGGTAATCCGTTTACTCTTTAACTGATATTATCCAGCTGATAAATCCAATACCCGACGGATATACTCATTTAAAGTTAAGCTAAATATCAATTTTAACCTTAATTTATACTATTTTATTTTAAAATTGATGATAAAAGGATAATTATATATATGTTAAACAACTACGGATATGGATATAAATATCCAATACTCGTATCTATATCCAAATCTGACGGGTATTTTTTTAGCTTTCATCCATAGCCATTTAAGTATTTAACTAATAAAATTCATCAAATTTTGGATAAAATTTATCTAGTTTACATCCTTAGATCTGAACCAATTTGAGAAGTTAATTCAAAATAATCTAAATTTAACTCGACTTGATTCCAAACTATCTTAACTTAAGTCTGATCTGATCTAATAAATTAATCTGATATAATTTAAATCTATAACTATTCGAACTTAAATTTGACCCGAATAATAAAATAATTAAAAATAATCTAATCTGACTTATAATCAATATAAAATTAATAACATACAAATAATCTAATCCGAATATGACCAGTCTAACCTGATCCTCAAGGAAGATGCAGCCAAGGAAATGAAGAGGGATAGTGTGGCCCGTGTGGCCTGTGGGTGAGTGGAAAGAAGGTGGATACGATACGACAGATCCAGACTCGACTCTACAGGTCCCGAGATTTTCCATTCACAGCGGGAACCGGGTATCACATGGTCAGATGGATGGGACCCTTAAATTTTTTTTCTCCCCCCCTCCACCCACCAAAAGTACGTGACCGTGTTAGTTTCGCTTTTGACCATTCAAATTTCAATTATCTCTTACTGCACTGCTGCCTGCAGCTACTTCCGTTCCGGCCACATAACATACGTCACGTGTGATCGAACCCTCTCTTCCAGGCTAACGGTTTTTTAACTCTGTACGTGCAATACGACACCTGGGCCCTGTCTCGCGCGCAGTCAATAGGAATAGCAACCGGACGAGTGAGAAACCGGGACTCCATCCCCGTCTTCAAATCCAATAAAAAAAATAATCTCTAAACTTAATCTGACTTTTGATATTTTTTTATCAAGAATTTCTCGATTTGATTTTTGCGGGGATTAAATCTCCATATCCGACCCGACCTATTTTCCATCTTTGATTTATTCTCCATCTTTGAAATATGATCCAATCATCGAAATCAGACTTTATACCTGATCCCCGACTATGATTATATAAAAAAAATATATAAAAAATTTCGAGGCGGGTTCAGGAATGGGGACCTCAAACCCGTCCCCATTAAGAATCCCCGAACTCGAACTCGATCCCCTAATTCTCTCCTCGAACCTGAACCCGAATAGAGAATCTCTGACGGGGCCCCGAATCCGCGAAAAAAATTACCATCTCTAGTAATCAAACATATGTAGAGGATTGGGCTTCATACTTGATCCGTCCAACCGACTGTTTTTACGGTCCGTTGAGATAATAAATAAGAGTGATGATCGATAGAATAAGCGGCTTGGATCATAATTTTTATAATCAGGCCGGTGAGCAATCTGGTCTTGCTACTATTTTAGTAGTTTATTGATTGGATTAATGATTCAAACATACTGAATTAGTAGTTTGAATGATTCGCTAAAATAACTAAAACTATTATAAATCTATTTGACAGTAATATATATTCTTTAATATTAACTATCATAAACATAAAAATGACATATTACAATTTACAATATCATAAACTTAATCCATCCAAAACATTCATACAAATCACAAAATAACAAAATTTAACATATTCTATCTATGGACGCTTATCACATTTTGTTAAGGAGGATGTGGCAATTTGATAGGAAGTTTGTGCATGATGGGGCCCTTAATGAGTTTTTGGTGTGAAAGTGTCAAAATAAGTTTAGGCTAAAACCTAATCTATATGGAGAGGATTCAGTTTTGAGGAATGAAAAAGGGGAAGGAACCAAGAGCATGTAAAAAAAAGAAGATGTCAAGTGTAGGAGGGGAAGAAAGAAGAGTAGCATAGAGATGTTGATCCTTAAGGAGTGGGAGATGAATAAAGCAATCAAATATGAGAAGATATGCTATGGATTTGTGGTAAAGGAGGTCTAACGAGGGGAGAATGCTAATATGGATCCAAAATTGTAACAATTGTTGAAAGAGTATGCCAATATTTTTCCAAATGAGTTTCCAAGTGGGATACTTCCTTTGAGAGGTATTGAGCACGCTATTGATCTTATACCGGGAGTCCCATTACCAAACAAGCCAGCTTATAGATGCAATCTAGAGGAGGCTAAGGAGCTATAGAGGCACGTGCAAGAGTTGTTGGACCAAGGCTATATTTAGGAGAATACGAGTCTATGAGGAGTTTTAGCTTTGTTGATGCCTAAGAAGGATGGTGCATGGAGGATGTGTATTGATTTGAGAGCAATCAACAACATCATAATCAAGTATAGATTTCTAATGCCAAGATTGAATGACAAGTTAGATGAGTTACATGGCTTGAAGGTTTTCTCAAAGATTGATCTTAGGAGCGGTTATCATCAAATGAAAATAAGGGAAGGGTATGAGTGGAATACAACCTTCAATACTAAGTATGGGTTGCATGAGGGGTTGGTGATGCCATTTAGGTTATATAATGCATCAAATTCCTTCATGAGATTGATGATTATTGAGGTACTTAGACCCTTTCTTGGAGTCTTTGTTTTTGTTTACCATGATGATATCTTGGTATATAGCAAGAGTGAGTTTGAGCACATCTAACACTTAAAGAGGATATTTAACAAGCTTAGAGAGGTGAAGTTCTATGGTAAGTTGGAGAAATGTGATTTTGTGATGGAGCGGGTGATTTTCCTTTGTTATATTGTGAGTAGAGATAGTATTAGAATTGATCCGTCAAGGGTGGAAGCTATCCAAACACAACTTATTCCTACTAATGTCCACAAAGTTCAAAGTTTCCTTAGGTTGGCCTCATTATATAGGAGGTTCATCAAATACTTCTTTATCATTGTAACAACTATCACACAAATGTTGAAGAAAGGAGAGTTCCATTAGAATGATCAAGCGACAAAGGCTTTTGAAGACTTGAAGACAAAGTTCTCAAGCACACCGGTATTATCTTTACCATGTTTTGATAAATTGTTTGAAGTAACATATGATGCTAGTGGTGTAGGTATTGGGGGTGTGCTCTCACAAGAAAGGATATTGATTGCTTTCTTTAGTGAGAAGTTGAATGGTGCAAGACTCAACTATTCGATCTATGATAAAGAGTTCTATGTTATTGTGAGTTTTTTGGAGACATAGAGTCATTACTTGAGGCCCAAGTCTTTTGTACTTCACTTGGATCATGAAAGTTTGAAGTATTTACATGGTCAAAAGAAGGTGATTCTAAGATATGCTAAGTGGATAAGCTTATTGCAGACATTTATGTTTTCTACAAGACATGTGGATCGCAAAGAGAATATTGTGGCAAATACGTTATCTATGAGGACCATGGTACTTACCATGATGGATGTAAAGCTTTTGGGACTCGGTATGTTGAAGAGCCAATATGCAATAGATGATGATTTTGCTATGATCTTTGAAGATTGCAAGAAACAAGGAAGTTATGGAGCTTATGTTGTTCAAGATGGGTTATTACTCAAACACAATAAATTATATTTGCTTAAGACCTCAGTTTGAGACTTACTAATCAAAGAGGTACATGAAGGAGGAATTGCAGGACACTTTAGAGTTCTTGTAAGAACATTTCTATTGATCGAGAATGCAAAAGGGAGTACAAGCCATGGTTACTACGTGTGCATTGTGCCAAAGGAGCAAGAGTTTCTTCCACAAAGGGTTATATGTGCCTTTATGTATGCCTACTCAACCATGGGAAGGTATTAGTATGGATTTTGTTTTGGGATTACCCAGGACAAAAAGAGTTAAGGATTCTATTATGGTTATGGTGGATTGATTTTCCAAGATGGCTCATGTAATATCCCAAAATCCTAATTTCCGAAATTATGGCCAAATAAGGAATTTTTAGGAAAATTAATTATATAAATTAATTAATTAAATTGTAGAGAGTTAATTAAGGTAGATTAAGAGGAAAATAATAAAGAATGTAATTGGAAGAAAATTTGGGTATTTTTCCTAATTAGCATGGAGGTTAAGGGAATTTATCTAAAATAGTCTAAAATAAGCAAAAAGGAATTTATTTAATATTTTATAAATATTAATATTCTAAATAACCCAAAAATACCCCAATTTCCCCATAAGTTATTTTAATTATTTTCCCATCCTATTTATTTCCTTATTTTCCCTTTTCTTCCTTTTTCTCCCTCCTCTTTCTTTTTTTTTCTTTCTCTCCCCCCGACTGGGCCGGCCTGCGCAGCCCAGACCCCTCGCCTCCCCTCTCTCTACGCGCGGCCCGAATTCCCTGCCTCTCCTTCCTTCTTCTCGCCCGGTGGGGATAAGAGTGGCTAACCACGGTTGGTGTGGACAACTAGGGTTGGTTATGGCTGCTTAGAGTTGTTCGGTGTTATCATGTGTATCTATTGATTGAAGGGTAGTTATGTATGCAAGATTTTATTAGTTGTGTTGAGTACAGTGTAAAGAGAATGATTTATGCATGTCAAGGGTGATGTGTGATTCAATAAGACACGGATAAGACACTAATAACGTAAAGCGAAAGACTATTGAGCCGAACCTTGTGCGTTTCGTTCCGGTCCACCGGCTATAATAGTGGTCAGAGGCATTTTGCCCTGTGCGTTTCGTTCCGGTCCACCGGCTATAATAGTGGTCAGAGGCATTTTTCCCTGTGCGTTTCGTTCCGGTCCACCGGCTATAATAGTGGTCAGAGGCGTTCAGCCCTGTGCGTTTATTTCCGGACCACCGGCTATAATAGTGGGGGATCTCGGCTCGATAGACCCAAAGTAAATAAGTTAAACCATGGGAAAAATACTAAGTACTTACAGTGGAACACCATGTTGAGGCGGGGCCAGTCCGATCCACCGGTTAGAATAGTGGTTAGAGGCGTTTTGCCTGTGTTTTTATTTTTGGTCCACCGGCTATAATAGTGGGGTCCCCGTGCTCACATGGATTATTGAAGAATGCGTGAAATGGACTTATTTCATTAATGAGAATACAAAATAAGACATCAGAAAGTGATTAGATCTATTCATGCATGTCATCGTATGTTATTTATGTGTTGAATGTGGGTCTTGCGTGCTATGTGGTATGATTGTATGCTTGGCCTTAGCGCACCAGCGCCCTTACTTAGTATTGGACCCGTACTGATACTACCTTGATTGAATGGGTCCTGTGATGATCCACCAATGGTGGGGAGCATACCTCCTATGCAGGTTTGATCGGTTACTATTGTGGGGTGGAAGGCTTGGCTTAAGTGAGTAGGCGATCCGGATATTGGTCCCTTGGGATCTGTTTTATTGGCTATATTTTGTACTACGCTCCTTGCTTTGAAACCGTACTCTAAGTTGTATTCCTAAATGATATTTTAACTGTTGTTGACTCGTGGTTTTCGTGAATGGTCTATGTTAACTATGGACCTATGTTTCGATGACTCTTACTTAATGATTGTTTAGTTTAGCCTTAGCACTTAGTATCGGAACGGTAGGAGTGAACCGGTCTGGTACTAAGTGTGGCGGTAATACCCCCAAGTTTATGGTTTTAATTCTTTCGCTTCCGCTAAAACCTTTGTCTTAAACGAAATTTTTCAGGAGTGAAATTTGGGGGTGTTACAGCTCATTTTATTGCATTTCACAAGATCGATGATGACACTTATGTTGTGGATTTATATTTCAAGGAGATTGTGAGATTGCATGGAATTTCGAGAAGTATTGTTTCAGATAGAGATGTGAAGTTCCTAAGTTATTTTTGAAAGACATTGTGGCATATGCTAAGAACGAAGCTTATATTTAGTACGTCACATCATCCTTAAACAGATGGGCAAACCAAAGTTACTAATAGAACTTTGGACACTTTGCTAAGGGGATTGGTGAGTAAGAGTACTAAGTATTTGGATGTCAAGTATTACATGTGGAGTTTGCTTACGATTGAAGTCCTTCTACTACAATAAGCTCTAGTCTATTTGAGATAGTATATGGTATTAATCCATATATGCCAATTGATATGGTGCCATTGAAGAAAGGTGAAGTGAAGATTTATGACGCATAAGAAAGAGTGGAGCTTTTTGAAAAAATTCATCAACAAATCAAGCACAATATTGAGAAGGCAAATGAAGTATATAAGACAAGAGAAAACAAGCATAATATTTTCCAGATTCATATAGTGGGGTATCAAGGACATTTAATGTTGGAGAAATTTCCTAATCTAAGGAAACACAAGCTTATGCTAAGGGTGGATGGTTCTTTCAAAGTACTTCACAAGTTTTGGGAAAGTGCTTATGAGCTAGATTTGCCAGATTCATATGGTGGGGTATCAATGACATTCAATGTTGGAGACATTATCCCTTGTTATAGCTATGCAAATTTGAGGGCAAATTCAATTCAACAAGGGGAGAATGGTGTAGTAGAAGACATTCAAGAATTGGCATTCATTGTGATGGAACCAATTATTCTTTTTTAGAAAAGAGATGCTATAAAATTGAAGATAAATGGATGGTTACATTTCTAATTATAGATGAAACGTACCATATAAGCTACTAGACATACGTGCATATGCATGGTATGTATGGAGTGCATGGCTACGTGCATGGGGAGATAATGTGCAACTTGAACGTGTATAATTATTGATTTAGCTAATTAATTAATTAAGTAGTAGGATTGAAGATTAGTTAGAGTACAAAGTTAGCATAAAGTAGCATAATATCTTTCAGTTAGGTGTCTTTTGAATTATGATTTTTAACTAAATGGTAGATTGGCTATATAAAGCCATAAAAGTCATGATTAGATAAGGAGTTAATGATCAAGTATTGAAGTTGAATGAAAATTTAATTTTGTGTGAGTTCAATTCAAGTTTAATACATTAATCTTAGAACCCTTAATCTATTTGTTTGTATGAATTATAGACTAAGTTCTATCTTTTCTACTCTCTACAATCCATGTTTTTCTAGCCATCACCATCATCCAAACACCACCCAAATTGAAGCCTAATTAAAACCATAAATTGGCTCTACCATTTAAAACCCTAACCCTAAAATTTAGAGCCATAACCTAACCCTAACCCCAATTTCAAAGCCAAAGCAAAACCCTAACCCTAACCCACAAAATCATCTATCATTGAACCCTAATCTTCGAATCATCATCATCACCAACACATCATTATCGAATCAACATCATAATCATCTTATCACATTTGAACCATCATCATCATTCATCCATCATCACCGAATCATAATCATCATATTTGATTCTTCATTGTCATTAGTTTACCTTATTCGAATACCTTTATCATCCATACATCATTTTTTAAGATTCTTCTTCTTAATCTCAACATAATTGAGAATTCCATATTCCCACACACATCATTTTGTTATTCATTTATGCTATATTATAATATATGTGTGTGTGTGTGTGTGTGTAATACCCCATATATTTTTGAATGGTTGAATGAGAATGTTGTCAATTTTTGGACCTTTGATCTTGATTTAATGTTGTTATTTGGTTTGAGATAAATTTTAATTTGAAATCATGTTGAGAAATGGAGTTTATTGAGTTTTTTAAGAAAATCAATTGATTGTTTCCATGAATCGATCAACTAGTTGTCATTTTAGTAAATTAGTATTTCTTAACTAAACCGATTGACTGGTTTGTAGAACAATCAACTAGTAAGCCTAAACCCATCGATTGGTTTGTCAAGTTGGGCATTTAATTGATTTTATAAAAAATTCTTTTATACTAAAATATAACCTTACCAACTTATGCTAAATTATCCCTAATAGATTCCTAACCATTTTTATGATACATTTAGCTTGAAATATTATCTCAGATCGATCTGGAAGTCAATTAGGACAATTAAGGGGGAGATATGACCTCACCTTTGTCTTCTTTCACCTCTATCCTCTACTTGATTACATATGATTATTCAATGTATTAAATACTTAGAGTTTTGTGTAGCTTTATTATTTTATTGTTTACCTTGTAGTGTTTGTAATTTTTCATTGTAATCAATATATATGTCATATAGGCATACATATTGCTGATCTTTGTTAATTAGCCCAGTTATATGGGCTTGGTTAAGAAAGAGTAAACTAAGCCTACATGTGTGTGTGTGTGTTTGTGTGTAGGTTTTTTTTGCATTGTAATAGACAAACAACTAATGAATAAAATCAACATTTGAGATCTACCTTCGAGCCTCTTTTTCTCTTCTTCATCAAGTGAGAGTTTCTTAAGAAGTTAAAGATTATTCTCTAAAGAAAACTAAGTGATTTCTATGTTGAATTAATTTGATCTTAGATTAGATCAATATCAACCTAGCAAAGTGCACGAAGTCATCAACTGCAAGTCAATATTTCCATCTTCTTGGAATTGTTTTTGCAACCCAAGTCACCAAAATAAAGTTCATGTATTGTAGAAGATTAATCATCCACGATCTTCCACATCATTTACATAACCACCAAATTTAATAAATCACCCTAAAATATCATTATTAACCATATAACCAAAAATTAAGGTCTAACCCTCCCATATTGCACATGAAATAATGAGCTTGCCTTTAAGGATATTTGTAATGCCCCCAAAATCAACTATAATTTTTTTTTTAAAAGTTACATGAAGAAGTTAAGATAGTAAATCTCGAGATGTTACCACCATACTTAGTACCAGACCGTTTTCCTCTACCATTCTTGTAATACCCCAAAATCCTAATTTAGGAATTAATAATAAAATAAGAATTAATATATGAGATTTAACTAAATATATGATTTTTAATAAAATAATATTATTATAATAAAAATAATTAAAGCAAAAAAAAGGAAAGTAATGTAGGAATCAAATTGGTGGAGGTTAGAACAATTTACTAAACTAAAATAGATTTTAAGAAAATTATAACCATAATTTCTAAATTAATAAAAAATTAATTACTTATTTTTATTAATGTGATTATTCCTAAAAATATTAAAAAAAATCCCTAACACTCCAACCACTGCATTTTTCTTTTTCTTTTTTTTTTTATTTTCCCTTTTTATCCCTTTTTCTTCCTTTCCTTTTTCTTTCTTCCTTTTTCTTCTTTTTCTTTCTTTTACTTCATTCTTTGCTGGTCCAGGCCCCACCTAATGTGGCCCAACCCCTTTTTCTTCTTTTTTTCCTTACGAGGCCCAAGTCGTCTTGCTCGTCTTTTTTTTCCCATCTTCTTCTTTTACCCTCATCTTCTACCTTTTTCCCATACCTACGATTGAACATGGCTGCTTCGCAACCATGATTCTCCTTCTCCCCTTACCTTCCCCTTAACCTAACATGCAGGTGGTGTGGTCGTAGCCGGTATGCAATTTAAACCCTCTTGTTGTCAATTGTAGTACTAGTAAATAAGGGTATCGTTCTAGGCTGGGGATTGAGATGGCTCACCTCTATTTAACTACTTTAAAAATAAATAAAAATAAAAATCCTAAATAACACAAAATAAATAAATAAGAAAAATACTAATAGGGGTTATAAAAATAAAAATAATAAAATAATAAAAGAAATAAATAAAATAATAATAAAAATATTGGGAAACCGCGGATATGATAAAGATGCTAGGGAAATTAAAATCCACCACTAGATTAAGTCAAAATATAATATTTATTTCTAAGTCATATTTTAATCATGAGAAATAGATCGACCAAGTTGTACACCAAAAGCAGGTCCATACACCTTATATTACTTTCCTTAATTAATTAATACGACAAAACACTAATATTAACCCTATTAAATACTAGAAGTATAGCAGCAACAAGCATCTCCTATATGTAACTAGATTTAATGCATTAAGTATAATTGGAAGGCAGTCAATCTAAGTACCCAAACTAGTACACAAAGCATGTCTAGTTGTATTTCCTTTCCTTGACCCACACGTATCTAAACGTTTTACTACTTCGGTTAGAATCACAAAACTATTAGGTAAATTATTATCTAACCTAGCTGCAATTATATATATATATTCTAGTATATTTATATAGCCACCTAGTAGGTAAATAATCCTACATACTGTCACTTATGAGGAAACCAGAACAAGGCATGCACCAAATAAATTATACTTAACAGAATTATATATATATAAATGATAGCAATTAAAATAGAGTCAAGCAACAATCTCATGAAACAAAGAAAATAAAATTATATCTCAAACCCTAATCTAGGGTTTCGATTTATTCCCTAGCAACAAATATTCAGCTAGCCATAATTATATAATTAATTACACAGAAATATATATCTAAAATATAAATTAAAATAAGAGAAAGAAATAACCAGAATTAATCATAGAGTAGAGATCAAGAATTTATTTAGATAAAAATTAATTTTATTTGAAATAAATTCTACTGATATAAATTCTTCCCTCTTATTTTCTTTTTTCTTTGCCTTGGATTTTCGTGCCACTATTTCTTTTTCTTTTTCTTTTTCCTTCGTCGTTGACTGCTTTGGTTGCCTCGTTTCGCGCGCTGAACCTACGCTTGACGATTGCTACGTCGTCTGTCCTTTTGTTGCTTTCCGTGTCATCAGCCCTGTGCCTACCGTGCTGTCCTCGCTGATTCTTCCTCTAACAGCTCCTGGTTCTATAACACCCCCAAAATTCACTCCTAAAATTTTTTTTGAAAGAATAAAGCGGAAGCTAGAAGAGAATTTGGGGAATGTTACCGCCACATCTAACACAAGATAGATGTCCACCATCTATCTCATGCTAGATGCAAGGCTAAAGCCTGTCAAACAAAATTTCAAACATCTATGCCGTAAGGATAAACTCCTATAAGGAGATATCTATAGGCAGATGGCAAGTGAATAAATTCACTAAATAAAATCATCGCTGAATTGATCAGCGGAACCTATGAAATAAATCCAAAATTTAAAAGCTTATCAGAGTACGAGAAATTGAAAGTTAATTACAATACCCTTGATATTTTAAATACAACACTTGAAACTTCCAGACATAAATACAGTTAAACCAGACAATTCTCGATGGATCAAAATTCCAGATTACCTACTCTCTCAAACCAAGCCTTCCACCCAATTACCATATCCGATCTCAAACCTGCACAAGAGGTCTGCTCTCCACCATCAGTGGATCATCACAAGACCCATTCAACCAAGGTAGCATCAGTACGGGTCCAATACTGAGTAAATCCCACTACCCTATCTTATGGAAGAGACGTAAACTATAACATCAAGTGCATATTGAATCATGGTACATTACATTGATATAATATTATGCATACTCAAAACCCACATTATAAGTCCTACCATACACATATAATAACATGCGAAACATAGGTAACACCTTATACCAATAAGAGATTTAGATAACCCAACCGAGCATTTTTGGACAACGCCAAACCAAACCAAGCCGAATCGGGCATTTATCAAGTGGGAATTTCTAGTCAATGCCAAAGCAAACCAATCGGGCATTTAGCCCCACAGACTTTACTTAGGGACATGTCCAGCCCTGATTGAGTAGACTCATACTTTAGATCTCTGGTAAATATAGAGTCGATTCACATCATAATATTTATCAATTCATGTGAGTGCGGGAATCCCACTATTATAGCCGGTGGACCGGTCATGCAGGGCAAAACGCTCCCGACCACTATTATTTGTCGGTGGATCGGTCTGGCCCCGACTCACATGATGTTTCACTATAATTACTTTGTGTCTTTCCCATGTCTTATCGTTGTTACGTTCAGTTTGTTGAGCACGGAATCCCCTACTATTATAGCCGGTGGACCGAAAATCATGTAGGGCAAAACACGCCTAGCCACTATTATAGCCGGTGGACCGGTCATGTAGGGCACCCCGGCCCTAACCACTATTATTTGCCGGTGAACTGATCTGGGTCCGGCTCAACATCTTCCTCTTTAAGTGATTAGTGTCTTAACATATCTTATTTGAAAGTATTTTACCCTTGACATGCATGGCTAACTATATCCACACTTATCCTCCTAGGAGGGCCCGTCCCATATCTTGGGACTCTTGCGCCTTTTATCACACCTCGTTATCCATTCCCCTTTACACTTACACATAATGAAAACCAACTCTTAAGGGTGTGGGTTAAGACCCAACACCTTGTGACATCAAACTCCACCCACTATCACCCTCTAGGATTTCCCTTAAAACCTTAATTGGACCTATTTGGCCCAATTTCCTCTTACCTTACTACCATTAATTCATTTATCGTCCCACCTCATCTCATTTAAATTCAACCCCAAATCATATCACTTTACTCACTGATTTCGCAGGTGATCGAAAAACCCTAGCTGACCACTCTAAACCCTAGCACATTTCTTCCCCCACAAGTAATCTCTCTACTTTCCACCTAACATTACTTACTTCCCATGGCACCCATACTCATCCCTCATATATTAAATTTCCACTCTTCCTTAATTGTTCTTACTTCCACATTTCCCCCCATATTAAGGTTTCCTCCCAAACCCTAATCAAAGTCTCCTATACCCCCTTACACCATCCTACGTACTATTTTTCATCCAAAGTTTCCAATCACTCTACAATTCTCCCCTTACCTTACTTACACCTTAAAACAACTTTTCTCACGTAAAGATCATTCCCATGTAAACTCCATCCACCCCATGCAAACCCTAGAAATTTCCCATGCAAAGTTCACATCCCTCATTTATTTTAATCGTAAACTCCTTTTAATTTCCCTCATGGATCATGAGATAATTAGGTCAATCTCATGCCCCCCTTAGTCAACTCACTTTGCATTTCCCCTTTTTATCATTTCACCTCACATCATATTATTAATATCCTAGCATGCATGTCCTAGAGGGTCATGTCATAAAATATCATAAACACAACAGAACAATCATTATACACATGTCATAAGGAATTCATATAAGCATACCTCAACTCCAAGCTGCGCTACAAGTAATTAGTCATTAAAATCATATAGTACACAACATGGCATAACACATGGCACATAACACACACATAATTGATCTTAGCCACATTCTTACCTAATACGACACCGGTCTTGGAGCATGTTCCTATGCCTCATCCGAGTTTTGACTTGATTCACCTATAAGAGGGAAAACTATGGATTAACTTCCCTCTAACCAAAATTACTATTCTTCCTACCTTATCCTTATCATGACTTACTATTAGGGCTAAAAATAATAATATTACTTTTATAAGTAAAAGTAGGGTTATTATTCCTAAGGTAGCTAATCATGCTACTACTCATCAAAAATAGGTCTTAATAGCTACAATAATTTAAAGTAATTATAATAATATTTATATTATTAACGGTAATAGTTTTAACGTTATTAATAATGATAATAGTAGTAGTGATAGTAAGGTTAGTGATATATGAAATATTAATAATAGTGACAAGGTAATAATAATAATAATAATAATAATAATAACCAACATTTGTATAACAAGGATTTAGGGGTTGGGGAGTTTAGAGGACCACCTAGGGATGGTGGTGGCATAAGCGGCGGCGGCAGCGATGGGGGAGAAGAGAGGTGGAGAAATGGTGGTGAAGGGAGGAGAAGGAAGAGGAGAGGGTGGCAGGGAAGAATGAAGATATGGGGAGGTAGAGGGAGCTCCCCTGGTCGTTTTGGAGGGCAAGGGGGTGTTGGAAGTGGCGGGACAGGTGGAGGGTGTGGTGTGAAGGGCGGCGAGGCTTGATGAAGTGCTGATCAGGGAAGGGACTTTGCACGGTTGGGGTGGCTCGTGTAGAGTAAACCAAGGGAGGAGGGATGCTTAGGTTGGTAGAGGGTGTTGCAGGGAAGGGTTCCGTGGGTGGATATGGTGGCGGCGATGGGGCAGTTGTCTACAGTAGGGGTGGCGCAAGGCGGGTTTTCTGGGCTGCGATTCCAAAAGGGTCCGATGCTGGATCCCGGGGTGGTATTTATAGGCTGAAAATGGGGGAGAACCAAGAGAGGAGACAGAGGAAGGTAGGGGCAGGCGTAGACGGCACGTCGGCTGGCGGTGGTAGGCCGACGCTGGTCTGCCATGGTAGATCTACGTTCGGTCAGGGAGAAGAAAAGGGGGCGGGAACAAGCACGCGCTAGGTGAGAGGGAAGTCGGTCGGTCGAGGAGGGACAGACGGACGACCAGGGAGAGAGGGAGAAGGTGGGTAGGTGGCGCGAGTTGTAGCGGGGCACGGGGAAGAAGGAAAAGGGAAAGAGGAAGGGACCGGTCTAGTCCAGGGGAGAAAAGAAATAAAAAAAGAAGAGAGGGAGGCGTTCGACCGAGCGGTTCGGGTGAAGGAGGAGGCTGGGTGGCCTGGCATGCGCGGGGTGGGGGAGGAGAAGCTGATCTGGGCCGGTGGGCTGGCCTAGTCGGGGGAAATGGGGGAAAGAAGGGAGAAAGGAGAAGGAGGGAGAGAAAAAAAGAAAAAGGAAAATAAGGAAGAGGGAAAATGGAAAAATAGGGGAGAAAAATAAGTAAAATAGCTTATGGGGAATAGGTTGTAGTATTTTTGGTAGATAAACAAAATTTTAATAATTTAACTAAATATATTTTATTATATTATTTTAAAAGGTAACTTTTAGAAAATATTGGTTCCAAACCTTATTTAAATAAAATGAGTATGGTAAAATAACAATTTATTTATTTTAATTTA
The DNA here is from genome assembly GCA_030549775.1 of Tamarix chinensis. Lineage (NCBI taxonomy): Eukaryota > Viridiplantae > Streptophyta > Magnoliopsida > Caryophyllales > Tamaricaceae > Tamarix > Tamarix chinensis. Next base: position 49,397,952 of record CM060172.1, read on the forward strand.
TTAAATATTCACATCTAATTTTTCTATACTTAAAATCCACAAAATAATTAAGTTAAATAAATTAAAAAGGCAAAATCCTCAACATAATTAAATTAAATAAGTTTAAGATCTAAATTATCCCTAATAAAAGTGATTTATTAAATTATAGGCTTAATAAAATTAGGTTTAAAAAATACGGGGAATTACAGGTTCCTTGTTGCTTCACACAACCGTCCCTCTTTCTTTCTATGGCTCCCTCCTCTTTTCGTGACTAGCGACTTCTCTCTATTTATTCTTGTACAATGCACACTATTTTTTTTTGCGCCCTAATCCTTTCCACATCAGCCCTACTGACTTTTCCTCTTGTTGGCCCATGGTCGCCCGGCTCCGTTCTTCTTTTCATGCCACCTTCTTCTTTTCACGTCAGTCCTATTGACTTCTTCCTTTCGTGTGCTCACCGGCTAGTTTGGCTTGTTCCCAGGCCTTTGGGCCTTTGGCCTTTGGCTGTTGGTCCAAAGGTCAAAATCTTTTTTTTCTTTTATTTAAAAATAAAACTTGCAAAATAAAATTAATAAATATTAATAAATATTATTATACTCTAAATTTATTCAATTATTATCATTTTAGCTCAAATAATAATATTTATATAATTTTTACCACTTAAGCATAAAACTATAATTATTCACCTATATTACTTAAATACAATACTAAAAACTAAGATTATAAGGGCATAAAATGTGTCAAAATATGAACTTATCACACCCCCACACTTAGCTTCTTGCTTGTCCTTAAGTAAGTTATTACTCTAAACAAATAAAATTAAATAAACTAGCCACTTTCGTAGGTCTCACGATTGCACTTAGCATGTACAACAAGCCCTTTAAACCACTAGGTCACCCATCGAGGACAAGTAAGGTCTCGTGAGGGTTTCGCAGATGATATACCCACAAAATCACACACAATAAATTAAAAAAAAATAATCAAACTCAAACTACACCTATTTTTGTCTCATAATCTTTTACTTTCATATGTCAAGATTAGCAATTAATCAAGATTTAGCATTGGAAAATTTAAAGAATCAATTTCAACATATGGTTCACACATAAACATGATAAGTATGAACATATCAATATTATGAATGAAGATCTATCACGCCTTAGTCACATTAAGATCCATCCTCACTGTGGACACCCTCTATTTTTTCTCTCTTAGATTTATGGCTATAAATGTATAGAAACACTCATGTATGTGAGATAAGATGATAAAGATAACAAACAACTCACATATATAAACAAATAAGGCTCATGTTCTTGTGGATAAAACCTTATAAAAGATATCAAATACTTTCCAAATGGACCGAACCATATGCTTAACTCTTGTGACTAATCTCCATCAGATCAAAGGCTGCTCATCTTAAGAATCAAATAGGACTTACTTATTGGTTGTAGCGGGGTTTAAGGTAAAGAAGGGTACGGAGTATTTTACGAGTGTGGTGCTAACAAGGCCAAGAGCTAGTGGAGTCTAATAATTAGATGAAATATAAGCTTAAATCCATATCAATGATACATCTCCCCACCTTCACACCAAAATATAACATGGATAGAACTTTCTCAACATCATCTCCAAGACTCCCTCTCTTCCTTAATTGTATTATTTTCTTCTTTTCTTTCTTTCTTTCTTTCTTTTTTTTTTTTACCAATTTTCATTTTTTTTGCAAATTTTTTTTTATTTTTTTTTCACCAAACATAACCAATCCCTTTTTTTTTTATTATCATAAATACATATATTTCTTTCACATACACACATATACAACCACTCTTTATATCCATAACAATTTAATTTCCTTCCACTAGCTTTAAGCAAAGGTAAGGACATTAAGGCTCGAAGGTTATTCAATGTGGGTAATGAAAAAAAAATGTATGTTCCATGTATGGCTCAAAAGGTTTCTATGGGGCGTACATCATGTATACACAAATTAGGTTAAGTTATTTGGTCATGTGATGGAAAAATCCTATGCTGCCTTTATCATTTTCTCAATCAGAGCATGTTTTGACTATAAGCTTCGACTAGTACAAGAGTAAGTTCTAGTAATCTCTATAGTCCATTACAAGATCTATGGCAAATAATTTGATCAAAGTAATTGAACATATATGAGGTTTATAAAGAAATTTTGAAGCTAAGAAAAGTAGACGATTTTGTGTAAATTTTCTCAGAAAAAGAAGGCACATGTGGTTCAAAAGCTCACTAAGGAATGTGATGAATCTCAACATGTCATGTCGGTGATTAGACAATCATACATATTATTTCTCCATTCACATTTAGACACGTAGATATATGTTCCCCATATCGAAATTAACATAAAAATCTCCACTTACTTTATCTCTATTTTATGATCATCTTTTCGTTAGATTTCAAAGATATACTCCTCATTGACTAATTAAGGGTTCTACGACTCTTAAAATACTAAACACTCTAAAAACTCTAAAAAAATTATCTCTTTTTTTTTTGCAAAAACATAAAACACACACACACACACACACCCACACTTAAATTACACATTGTCCTCAGTGTGTAAACAATTAAGGGAACATGTAATTTTAAGTATGCAAAAAAAAATAAAATAAATAACTAGAGGGCAGAAAACTCCCTTACCATAATGGGTTGCCTCCCAAGCAGTGCTTGTTTTTACGTCTTCAGCCTGACGTTGTAGCGGTCTACTCATTCGGTGTGGGTCCATCTTATAGGCACACCTCTTCAACGTTATGCTCCATGAATAACTCATAATAGGGCTTAAGCTTGTGACTGTTGACCTTGAACTCATTCCCCGTCTTCTCGCTTTTGATTTGTATTACATCGTAAGGGAAAACATGAGTAACAATAAAAGGACCAACCCATCTAGAACGCAACTTACCTGGAAATAAGCGAAGACGCGGATGGTAGAGTAGCACTTTTTGTTCCACAACAAATGACTTTCCACGAATCATCTTATTATGAAAAGATTTTGTCTTCTCTTTATATACCATAGCACTTTCAAATGTGTGATCCTTTATTTCTTCTAATTCGTGAAGTTGTAGCTTCCTATATGTTCCAACAGAGTCAATACTCATGTTAAAGTTCTTAACAACCCACCATGCCTTGTATTCAAGCTCCATCGGTATATGACATGCCTTTCCATAAACGAGTTGAAAGGGAGACATGCCTATGGGCGTTTTATAGGCTGTCCTATAAGCCCATTAAGCATCATTTATCCTTTGGCTCTAGTCCTTTCGATTTGGGCTCACGGTTCTCTCTAGTATCTTCTTTATTTCTTGATTGGAAATTTTGTCTTGCCCACTAGTTTGAGGATGGTAGGATGTAGAGACGTTATGTGTCACCCCATATTTGCGTAGCAAGGATTCAATCATCCTATTGCAAAAATGTGATCCTCCATCACTAATGATTACTTTAGGCATACCAAACCTAGAGAAAATGTGAGATTGAAGGAACCCTGCAACTACATGAGAATCGTTAGTTCGGGTGGCAATCGCTTCCACCCATTTTGATACATAATCTATTGCAAGAAGAATATAGAGAAAACCCTTAGAAGCTAGAAAAGGTCCCATAAAGTCAATGCCCCATATGTCAAAAATTTCTACGATTATAATAGAAGTTAAGGGAATTTGGTCTCTAGGACCAATATTACCTGATATCTGACATCTATTACATCTCATAAAGTAAGCATTGGCATCGATGAATAGTGTAGGCTAATAAAAACCTACTTCAAGGACCTTGAAGGTAGTCTTTTTAGCACCAAAATGTCCCCCACAATGCAATGTATGAAAATGTGTTAAAATATGCTCGAATTCTGAATCAGGGACACATCTCCTAATTATACCATCAATACCAAATTTCCATAAATAGGGGTTATCCCAAACATATTGGGATGCCTCTTTTCTAAGTTTAGTTCTTATAGATTGTGGCATGTTAGTGGGAAACTTATGTGTCACCAAATAATTTATTATATCAGCAAACCATGGTGTACTTACCTGTATTCCGAAGAGTTGTTCCTCAGGGAAGTTCTCGATCAACGGTATGGGTTCACCATCTTGAATCATGCGGCTCAAATGATCTGCCACTACGTTCTCATTCCCTCTCTTGTCCTTAATCTCCACATCAAATTCTTGTAACAAGAGTACCCATCGTATCAATCATGGCTTTGTGTCTTTCTTAGAGAATAAATACTTTAAAGATGCATGGTCAGTAAATATGGTAACTTTAGTTTGAAGCAAATATGATCTAAATTTTTCAAGAACAAATACCACAGCCAATAGTTCTTTCTCGGTAGTTGAGTAATTTAGCTAAGCATCATTGAGAGTCCTTGAAGCATAGTAGATGGCGTATGGCTTTTTATCCTTTCATTGTCCTAAGACTACACCAATCGCATAGTCAGAGGCATCACACATGATCTCGAATGGTAGGGACTAATCTAGCGGTAATATCACTAGAGCAGTAGTTAAGTGCCTTTTTAGCTCGTTGAACGCTTGTTGACTCTCTTCACTCCACTCAAATGTCACCTCCTTCTGTAAGAGGCATGTCAATGGTTGTGCAGTGCTGGAGAAGTCTTTTATAAACCTGCGATAGAAACCTGCATGTTCAAGAAAAGAACGCACCTCTCTCACGCAAGTGGGAGAGAGTAAGTAATGCACAATATCTATTTTAGCCTTATCAACCTCTAGCCCCCTAGATGAGATAACATGACCAAGTACAATTCATTGTGTCACCATGAAATGACACTTTTCCCTATTAAGCACAAGGTTATTTTCTTCACATTGTTTAAAAATTAAAGTCAGATTTTCAAGACAAAATTCAAAAGTATCACCAAAGACACTAAAATCATCCATAAAAACGTCAATAATTTTCTCAATGTAGTCAGAGAAGATACTAACCATACATCTTTGGAATGTACCATGGGCATTGCATAGCCCAAAGGGCATGCATTGATAGGAAAATGTGCCAAATGGACATGTGAAGGTCGTCTTCTCTTGATCCTCCTCTGCTATATGAATTTGGTTGTAACCAGAGTACCCATCAAGGAAGCAATAGTAGGAATGACCAGCCAATCTCTCGAGCATCTGATCAATGAATGGTAGTGGGAAGTGGTCTTTCCTTATTGTGACATTCAGCTTCCTGTAGTCAATGCATACTCGCTATCCCGTCTCCTTGTTCTTCACCACTGTGACCCCTGACTTCTTAGGCACCACATGTATAGGTGCCACCCATTTAGAATCTGAGATAGGGTAGATAACTCCACAATTCAATAACTTGATGATATCTTTCTTCACTACTTCCATCATAGGAGGATTAAGCCTACGTTGAGCTTCCCTAGTTGGCTTTGCTCCATCCTCAAGAAGTATGCGATGAACACACATAGTAGGGCTTATTCCCTTGATGTCTACTACCATCCATCCAATAGAGGTCTTGTGAATCTGGAGAACTCCTAAGAGCTTCCTCTCTTCTTCCTTTGTTAACTTTGAAGATTTGATCACCGGAAGGGTCTCATCATCTCCTAAGTAGGTGTACTTCAAGTGATCCCGTAATGGCTTGAGTTCTAATGTAGGGGCCTGAATCATAGAAGTTATGGGCTTGTTAGTAGATAAGGGAATTGAAAAAGGAGGGAATCCATACCAATATGGAGGGTTTTCCTCCATGTGAGCTACAACATGCACAAGATGTGGTGAAAGTATTGCTTCTATTTCCTCCAATGGAATCATTTCCCCCTTTTCATCCAATCCTAAGCTTTTCACAAGAGTGGTGGCCAATGGGTCCTCCTTGTCCTCCTCAAAATAATCCTGCACCAAAAAATCAATAGTGTCAATAGTAAAACAAGAATGATCATCCATGGGGTATCTCATGGTGTTGAAAATGTTAAAGCTTATGACTTCCTCATTAAATTCCATGGTAAGAGAACCTGTATGAACATCTATTTTTGTGTGAGCGGTTCTCATGAAAGGTCTTCCTAAGAGCAATGGCATTGGACTTGAGATGCTATCATCCATATCTAACACATAAAAGTCTACTGGAAAAATAAGTGTACTAACCTGCACAAGAACGTCTTCTATAAGCCCCTTAGGGAATGCGTTAGAACGATCAACAAGTTGAATGATCACATTATCTTTCTTAAGCTCTCATAAAACTAAAGATGCATAAATAGAATATGACATAACATTAATAGATGCATCTAGGTCTAGCATGGCATTTTCAATCTTATTGTTACCAATTACGCATGGAACTGTGAAACTTCTAGGATCCTTGAATTTTGGAGGTAGGTTCCTTTGTAACACCACAGACAATTGCTCACTCATCTTCACTACTTCCATCTCCCGTAGTCTTTTCCTCATGGTGCACAACTCCTTTAAGAATTTTGCGTATTTAGGCACTTGTTTGATAGCCTCTAAGAGTGGGATGTTGATATGCACCTTCTTGAATGTGTCCAATATAGATTAATCACTCTCATCTTTCTTTGATTTGGATAGCCTACATGGAAAAGGAGTAGTAGAATTAGGGTTAGTAATAGCAAAATTTTTAATGGTAAAATGCTTACTATTAGAGGAACTCTCAGGGTTTTTGTATGTTCTCCCTTTCTTTTGTTGCGGGATCTTCTTCCAATTGCTTTAAGACCTCTTTATACTTGTTTGGAACACCCTCACATATTTTACCACTCCTTGTTACTATCGCATTAGCTAACTCAAGGCTGCCTTTTGGATTAGGTATGGTGCTACTTGGTAGTTTCCCAGAATCATGTAATTAGCTGAGCTTGGTAACCACTTCTCCCATTTGATGCTCTATATTTGACACTCTCTTGTTCATGGACAATTGGATTTGAATAAGTTGATTTTTTCCGTCTACCAACCGATTTTGACCATTTGTCAATGCTTCAAGCATTTTATCATATTTTTCATTAGTTTGAGTTTGAGGTTGAGAGGATCCTCCTTACGGTTTTTGATAAAATATCCGTGCTACTTGGTTGCAACCTAGAGGATTAAGAACATTGTTATTATCTTTCCAACAAAAATTAGGATGGTTACGCATACCTGGATGGTAAGTATTTGAAAATCTGATGGCATTAGCTTATGCATGGTCCTCTCCTCCTATTGTTTGTGGATATTTCTCACTTGGATGTCCTATTGCCAAACATACTCCGCATGTGGTAACAGCTCCAGTAGCTGTTGCGATCTGTGAAACAAGAGTGGTGAGTTGGTTAAGTCTATCATCAAATTAATTTACACTCACCTCATTTACTCTTGCACGAATAGAAAGACCATCATATTGTCATGCAGCGGAGGCTCGATTCTTCAATAGCGCTTGTGCTGAAATGGGATCTTTTGTAACACCCCCAAAAGTCACTACTGAAAAATTTCGTTTTATTTGAAAGAGTTAGCAGAAGCAAATTATAAAATCGTGAATTATGGGGATATTACCGCCACACTTAGTACCAGACCGGTTCACTCTTACCGTTCCAATACTAAGTGCTAAGGCTAAAAGTGTAAAACACACTTTACAAATCATTTTCAAATCAGAGTAGCACATCAAACCATTTACAAGAATAAAATCCACCAATGATGGTTACTTTAACAACATTAACATTAAAACCAAGAATTTAAAGAAGAAAGAGAAAAACCCTAACGGTACCGGATAATTCCTTACTCTCTTTCCCGTTGCCCTCTTGAGTGGCACCTAAAAAGACCTGCAAGGGGCACTACCTATTGAATAGATAGGGGCCCCACGAAGGATACCTTTCAGTACTATGGTACTGAATAACCCTTTAATACCACACTTAAAGACAAGCCCGCAATGTAACACATAATGCAAGCTATATACATATGTAATGAGAGGTGCATACATAACAATCACATATATAACATGGCTGCCACATATCAACAAGTTATAAGGTACGATCGATACTTTTGGGCTTTAAGCCATTAGTCCATCATTATTCAATCATCTCTTTGGTTATATCCAAGTGAGTGTGGGAACCTCACTATTATAGCCGGTGGACTGGAATACATATAGGGCAGAACGCTCCTGATCACTATTATTGCCGGTGGATCAGTCTCTAGGGTAGAACGCTCCTGGCCACTATTATTCGTCGGTGGACCGGTCTGGCCCTAACTCACAAGGTGTTCCACTATAAGTGATTAATATCTTTCCGTAATTTATTCACATCCAATACTTTTTTTATTAAGCTCGGGACCCCCACTATTTTAGCCGGTGGATCGGAATACATATAATCATTATCTAGGGAAAAACGCTCCTGGGCCACTATTATATCCGGTTGATCGGTACTCATAATCACTTGCCAGGGAAACACGCTCCTGGGCCACTATTATATCCGGTGGATCGGTACTCATAATCACTTTCCAGGGCAACACGCTCCTGGGCCACTATTATAACCAGTGGATCGGTACTCAATATCATAAATCAACTGGGCCCAACTCATTAATCTTTCACTTTTGTAATTAGTGTTTTTCCTTTCTTTAATCAACACAACAATTCTATTTATTTGCCTTGGACGGGAGATCAAGAACCCGGGACAAAAAAGTACACCGGTCATACCGGTGCATACAAGCTACTCAGTACCCTTCAACCACGAACCCAAGGACGCAAAGGTACCCTGGTCGTACTGGTGCATAAAGCTACTCAGTACCCTACTAACAAGGACACCTAATCCATAAGTATACATACCCCCTAACTAGATCCGTAGAGCTAGATAGAGTAAGATATAGGGCCTAGCTGGGGCATAAAGGCACACCAGCAAATACCAAAATAATCGTGGACTAAACCACGTCTTTAGGGTAGCGACCCCTAAAGAGTCACATTCCCGATCTTGAGGTCTTTCACTTTAAGTATTAGTGTCTTAATTAAGGTGATCACAAAAAGCACAATATTCAGATACTTATCCACTTTCAATCGTTATAATATCATTAGTCATTTCTTATTCCGACAGTTATCCAAGATATCATAGAGAAACCATTAAAGCCATCATAATCTCATCTAATTTCAAATTAGGATTCGTTCTCGTAATACTTACTAGTTATCAAATATTCTTAACTTGCTAACCAACATTACTTGAATCATATTATGAAATTTTACAATTACAACGACATGTTAGGTAATTACTTATTTACCCCTTACTTATATAATTGCTAAGTCATCCCTTCCTTACTTGACAAATTACCCTATTACCCTTTAGGTTGCATAATTACCAAATTACCCCTTATCCGATTTAGGTTACCAAGTTATCTCCTACGCTTTTTAGATCACCATTCACCCCTCATAATTGCTACACTTAACATGTCTCTCATTTGGTTGGTTAGATTACCAATTTGCCCTTTTCTTTTATTACAATCAACAACTTACCCTTTAGTTGGATAAATTACCAAATTACCCATTTTTGCTATCATGATTATCAATTTGCCCCCTTTAGTAGGTTAAATAAGTATTAACTCACCCTTTAGTCGATTAAATTACCAAATTGCCCTTCTCCATCATCATAATTACCGAATTGCCCCTTAGTTGGTTAAATTACCAAATTACCCTTTTCCATTGTCATAATTACCATTCTACCCTTCTCAATTATTATAATTACCATTTTACCCTTCTCCATTATTATAAACACTAATTTACCCTTCTCCATTTTTATAAACACTAATGTACCCTTCTCCATTTTTTTTTATAAATACTAATTTACCCTTCTCCATTTTTATAAATATTATGCCGCCCTTCTATAATTATAATTTTAATTACTAAATTACCCTTCGTCGTTTTTATAATTACCAAGTTACCCCTTACTCCTAAATTTGCCATAAACATCCTTTTATTTACAAAATTACCCTTCTACCCCTTACTTCCAAATTGCCCTAATATCCTTTTATTTATAAAAATTACCATTTTGCCCCTTACATCCAATTTTACCATATTACCCTTTTGCTTGCAAATTACCATAATACCCTCCTTCATCCAAAATTACTATTTTACCCCTTACTTCCAAACTTACCATTCTTACCACTTACTTATAAAATTACTATATTGCCCTTTGACTCCAAAATTACCTCTTTACCCTTTTCTCCAAAAATTACCATAATACCCCTTTACTTATAAAATTATCATTTTTCCATTTAATCATAAAATTACCATATTGTTCTTTTGCCTCAAAAATTACCTTAATACCCTTCTTTCTCACAACTTACAATTTTATCCTTTTACTTATAGAATTATCATTTCACCCCTTTCTTTTGAAATTACCAAAATACCATTTTGCTTACAAAATCACCGTTTTACCTCTTTCTTTCAAAATTACCAAAATACCCCTTTACTACAAAATTTTCAAAATACCCTTTTCACTTATAAAATTTCCACTTAACCCCTTTATTCACCACTTTTATGAATTTACCACCATTACATAAAATACTAATACTAGCACTTCATTCTTATCATCTAACTCCACCAACTTGTCATTATTTAACATAATACTTATTAGCAACTACCTATATTAGATCACATACTTACATAAGCATATTACTAATATACCCTTAGGCTCACAATAATATTATTCATGTATTAATAAAATAATACATCATAGACAAGTATTTAACATTTCCATCAATAATCAAACTCCTCCCTTAAGTATCATATCTACACATGGCACAAAAGCTATCATACTTTTCTTTTTTATTAATCAATATAAACAACCGTATATATATATATATATATATATATATATATATATATATATATATATATATATATATATATATATATATCATGCTAGGCACACAAAACATGCATAAAATCATACTAAAATCCCTAATGTGCTATCATACGTTTTTCCATGCATTTAAGTGAGGTTTAACGATTACCTTAATCCCGCAAAAATCAAACCTTACTGGTATCCTGGTTAAAGATTCAAGCTTTGATTAGCAAAACCAATACCTAAAAATAATATCAATAATTATTATATTAGAAGTTGAAAATTAAAAGAATAAAACTTTATAAAAATTATTTAATAATAATACACTTTAATTAACTATTAATATACCTCAGAATTTAGATAAATAACTTCCAAATCAAGTTGGAGCTCACGCTGCATGAACAGCGTGAGCCACATGCAGAATAAGGGGGAGAAAATGGTTTGAAGGAAATGAGGTAGAAGGGAGGAGAGATGGCTCGGTTTAGGGACTTTAGGCTAGAAAAGGAGGTAGATGTGGGAGGATTGGAGGCAAGGTAAGGATGCAGGAGTGAAGAGGGGGTGTAGGTGGAGGCTGGGGATAGTTTCGTAGCGGTAGAGAGCGGCGTAGATGGTGGTGGCAAGGCGGCGAAGATGGCTGTCGGGCTGGGCGTGGCTGAGAAGGAAGGAAAAGAGAGGGCAAAATGGAGGGTTAAGGGGGCTGTTTTCGGGAAAGTAAGGTATGGGGGTGGTAGTGGAGGTTATAAGGTGTGGATTGGTGGTTTGGGTGGTAGCAGAGGTGGCCAGACAGTGGCGAACGGGGCAGTTGCAGGTGGCTTGGTGATAAGGGAGAAAAGTGGGGAGAAAAAGAAGAGGTGGAGAAGGGAGGAGCTGTAGGGGCTCGAGGGTGGCTTGGGTGGTCTCATGGTGGTGCAGGGCTGAGGTATAAGGTGGCAGTGGGTGGTGCAGGGGCTTAGTGCGGTGGTTGGAGCGGCGGCGTGTAAAAACCAAGGAAGAATGGGAAGGAGGAGAAAGGAGAGAAGAGGCTCGAGGAAGGAGAAGAGGGCTCTAACTTATGGGGAATGAAGGGTTGGTGAGGGTAAGAAAAAGAAGAGGGAGAGGCAGGAGGAGTAGGTGGTCGGTTGGGGCAGGTTGTAGGGTGGCAGATGGTGGTTGGGTGTAGGGATGGCAATGGGTCTCGGACCCGACCCAGACCCGCTAGACCCGTCTCATTTTTAGCGGGTCTGGGTTCATAATTTTTGGACCCGACGGGTCTGGATCAGGTTTGGGTCTACATATACCTTAAAGGGTCTGGGTCTGGGTCCAATTCTAGACCCAGACCCGACCCACTAGACCCGTTTAATATACATATGTGTGTGTATGTGTGTGTGTATATATATGTATACATATATAAATACATACTAATATTATGTTTGTTATTATTGTCTTAATCTTATATAAGCTCCTTATTCATTTTTTTAATTTTATTTTTGTATACTTACTTTATAAACAATATGTATAACATTGTATTCTAAAAGTTAGGGATATAAATGGGGCGGATTTTACCCGAAACCCGACGAATTTTGTCCAACGGATATGGATAAACGAATATGGATATGGATATGGATGATGGAAAAAAAATACTCGTTGGGTTCGAGTACGGATACGGATATGGCATATCTATACGCGTACCCGTATCCATATTCGTACCCATTTACCCGATATATAATTACCTTTTTACCTTTAATGTTTAAAATAAATATAGTATAAATTAAAGTTAGAATTATCATTTAGCTTAACTCTAAATGGGTTTATCTATCGGGTGATGGATTTATCCATCGGATAATATCCATTAACGGGTAAATGGATAAACTGTCGAGTAACGAATATCTAACAGATACAGATATAGATATGTTAGTGGATATGGATGCGGGTACGGGTAAGGATTTGGGTATGGATTTTATTATCGGATACAGATACGGATATGGATATGAGTATACCCACCTCGAACCCGCCCCATTTACATCCCTACTAAAAGCATTAAAACACCATTTGAAAAGTTAGTATAACTATTTTAATATATTTATTTTTTCACTTAGATGATTTTTTTAACAAAAAAATGCTTATTAAGTTATATAAAACATAAATGTATTTGTATTAGCATAGATTATTAATTATTTAAAAAAAAATAACTGGATCCATTTAGGACCTGTTTACCCGCTAGACCCGATAGATCTGGATCTAGGTCTTAACTTTTAAGACCCGACGAGTCTGGGTCGGGTCTAGGTCTAGGTAATATAAACGGGTCTGGGTCTGGGTATAGCTGGACCCGGTCTAGACCCAACCCATTGCTATCCCTAGTCGGGTGACAGGGAGGTGAAGGGAGAAGAAGAGGAAAGAATTCAGGCATGGATGGAGGGCGCAGGGGATAGTTTGGTTCGAAATAGGAAAGAAAAGGACGGGGGAGAGAGAGAGAGGAAGAGAGGCAGGGGTGGTTAAGATGGCAGCTGTAGGTGGTGGTCGGGCGTGCGTAGGGTGTCGGGCATGGGCGGCGATGAAAAAGGAAGAAGAAGAAGAAAGAAGCCGACCGGTCAAAGGGAAAGGAAATAAGGCTGAGCCAGCCTTGTCGGGGGAGAAAAGAAAATCTGGGCTGCGATGCACTGGCGAGGGGAAGAAGGCAGAGATGGATCGCGCGAGAGAGGGAGGAAGAGAGAGGGGAGATGGGCTAGTGGCCTAGTGCGTAGGGGAGGGGCTGGCTTGGTGCGGTAGCCTGTGGGAATAAAAAGGGAAAAAGAAGAGAAGAAAAAGGTAAAAGGGCAAAAAGGGAAAATGGAAAAATAGGGAAAATAAAATAAATTAATTTCTAAAATCATAAAATGTAATATTCTTGATAAATTATTTAATTTAATAATTTAATTCATTATAATCTTATATATTAGTTTAAAAAGGATAAAGTTATTAAAATATTAGTTTGGTAAATTATTTAAATAAAAATAGCATGATAAAATAACAAAATATCTATTTTAATTTACTAAATATTCCCGTCCAAATTTATATACTCAAAAATCCATAAAATAATTAAATTAAATAATTTTAAAAGCTAATTTATTTCAAATAAAAGCTATTTATTAAATTATTGGTTTTCTAAAATTTTGGGGGATTGCATCTCTGTCCATAAAAGCACCACCACTTGCTGTATCCAACATATTCCTTTCAAGCGGAGTGAGACCCTCATAGAAATATTACAACGAATTCTCTTCCCTCATCCCATGTTGTGGGCATTTTGAGAGTAAAGCCTTATACATATTGTAGTATGCATGGAATGATTCGTTAGGCTCTTACTGGATCCCGGTGATCCTCTTTCTGAGTACCGTGACACTTGATGTTGGAAAATATTTGTCTAAGAAAACACTTGCTAAGTTATCCCATGAGTATATTTGTCTTATTGGCAACTCATAAAGCTAGTCTTTCGTGCCATCCATCAAGGAAAATGGAAATGCCTTGAGCTTTAAGATTTGAAGATCTGCCTCTTCGGGGCACATGGAGACACACACAAATTGAAATTCCTTTAGGAATTTATCTGGATCTTCACTTGGAAGACCATGGAATGTTGGAAGACAATGAAGTAAGCTGGACTTTAACTCAAAATCCCTTTCTTTCCCTTCAGCTGGCTCAGGATAGCCTGCGTATGTAGGTACAGCTTCAGCTATGTTATGGGCTTCTAGCTCCCGTAAACTTCTATTAGCTTCCGTGTGAGTGAAATAGATGGAATCCTTTGATGATGACGGAGAACCGAAAACTCTTGACTTTCTAATTGCTCAAATAAACCTTTCTATCTCAAGATTCACTAATCAACTCTCCATGTGGTTTTCCTCTCGTGTGCATTCACCAGTGGATACTTGAAATAAGAGAAACACTTTAATCGAGTAAACCGTACTAAAAAAATTTAAAAAAATACAAAGAAAAGACAAAAATTAACAAAACTAAGAAAACTTTGCTAGTATAATATAGGCAAAGTTACCGATCCCCGGCAATGGTGCCAAAAATTGGTGTGGCCGTAGCCGACACGTAATTTAAACCTTCTTGTTGTCAATTGTAGCACTGGTAAATAAGGGTATCGTTATAGGCCGGGAATTGAGAGGGCCCGCCTCTATTTAAATAGCTTAAAAATAAATAAAAATAAAAATCCTAAATAATACAAAATAAATAAATAAGAAAAATACTAATGGGGGAAAAATAAAAATAATAAATAATAAAAGGAATAAATAAAATCATAATAAAAATATTGGAAAACTACATATATGATAAATATGCTAGGAAAATCAAAATCCACCACTAGATTAGGTCAAAATATAATATTTATTTCTAAGTCATATTTTAATCGTGAAAAAGAGATCAACCAAGTTGTACACCAAAAGTAGGTCCATACACCTTATATTACTTCCCTTAATTAATTAATACGACAAAGTGCCAATATTAACCCTATTAAATGCTAGCATTATAGCAGCAACAAGCAACTCCTATATTTAACTAGACTTAATGCATTAAGTATAATTGGAAGGCTATCAATCTAAGTACCCAAACTAGTACACGAAGCATATATAGCTGTATTTCCTTTTCTTGACTCACACGTATCTAAACATTTTACTACTTCGGTTAGAATCACAAAACTATTAGATGAATTTTTATCTAACCTAGCTACAATTAATATATATATATATATATATATATATATATATATATATATATATTCTAGTATATTTATATGGACACCTAGCAGGTAAATAATCCTACATACTGTCACTTATGAGTGACACGTTTCTACCCACAAGTGCACGGGGTCAGAGTAGTAGTCAAGGTCCATCCCACAAGGATTGGTGAATGACCACTAGGACAATGATAGAACTTAACTATGTCTAAACTAAGGGATGATATGAAATTATAAATTGTAAGCTAAAATAACTAAATAAGCTAAAAAGAAAGGAAAATAGCACTCAAGTCTCTCAAATAAATAGAAGAGCTAAGGTTCCGGTTCATCGCCCCCGATCCTCACATGTAATTGAAGATCACATCACAAAATAATTCAACAATCATAATCAATCATGCCAACAAGGATAGAAAGTGTTGTGCTTTCTCAAGCCACAACCACCCTATTACATATCTATGGCCCTAACTATCTCTAGCTTAGAGTCTAATAGAATGTAATGCATTAAAGTCTATAAAGTTTCCTCCTTTATTGTTGAAGAGGTCAAATCGATCGTCTCTCGACCTACAATTTAATCTCCCGTTGTGCTATTAGGTCTAATACTGGATTATCTCTCGATCTCACCGGTATTTCCCACACCGAAAATCAGAACCCGGCCGTGGTTCAAGAATCCGTCAATCAATCAATAACACAACACATACATTATGAATTGAATAAAAAAGGATGCAATAATTCAACACATTAGGATCGGGAAAAATCACCCTTCACCTTAGCACAAGATCTAGCCCATCAAATTCATAGCAAGAATATTAAAAACAATAAGAGATTCCATAGATAAAGAAAATATCATTAGACAATACCCTTGATGTTCACAAATTCTTGCAAAAAATTAACTTCTTGAACCTCCGTCTCTAATTTACAAGAGAGATCTTGATGAATTGGGGAAGAGGATAGAGAAGAGAGAAAAGAGAGGGAGTGGAGGCTGCCTCGAGATATTAGAATAAGAGTTTTTACACTACCGCCTCGTGGATCGCTAGGGTTTCGGTAACGATGGGCTTCCCGTGTCAGCTTTGAAAATGATTCGTATTTTGACCATAACTTTTTCATCATAACTCCGATTAAGCTGATTTTGGATGCGTTGAAAAGCTATTAAAAATATCTAAAACTTTGATGTTGAAAGCTTCTCCAAATTCAGATCTTTTCTTGGTCTAAATTTCACTTCTTTCAGGCCCATATACTTTAAATATACATTCTTTCTTTTTCCACTTTAACTTTTGCTCATCTTTGTTCCTTTTTTCTCCTTTCTTCTCCCTTTAAGGTTATTCTTTTTCTTCATCCTTCATGATTATTTTTGTTGCTTGAGACCCTACAAATTTTCACAACACAAAGACAGTAACAAGAACAAAAGGGAGAATTCTGACTGAAATTAAAGGTAAAAACTCTTATAAACCTTAGGAATAAGATGTAAAAGTCATACTTATCAATAAGGAAACTAGAACAAGACATGCACCAAATAAATTATACTTGACAGAATTATGTATATCTAAATGATAGCAATTAAAATAGAGTCAAGGAACAATATCACGAAACAAAGAAAATAAAATTATATCTCAAACTCTAATCCAGGGTTTCAATTTATTCCCTAGCAACAAATATTCAACCAGCCATAATTATAGAATTAATTACATAGAAATATATATCTAAAATATAAATTAAAATAAGAGAAAGAAATAACCAAAATTAATCATAGAATAAAGATCAAGAATTTATTCAGATAAAAATTAATTTTTATCTGAAATAAATTCTATCGATATAAATTCTTCCCTTTTATTTTCTTTTTTCTTTACCTTGGATTTCCATGCCACTATTTCTTTTTATTTTTCTTTTTCCTTCGCCGCTGACTGCTTCGGTTTCCTTGTTCCACGCGCTGAACCTACGCCTGACGGCTGCTGCGTCGTCTGTCCTTTTGTTGCTTTTCGTGTCATCAGCTCTGTGCCTACCGTGTTGTCCTCGCTGATTCTTCCTCTAACGGCTCCTGGTTCCTTGTTGCTTTGCACATCTGTCCCTCTTTCTTTCTACTGCTCCCTCCTCTTTTCGTGACCAGCGGCTTCTCTCTATTTATTCTTGTGTGGCGCACACTATTTTTTTCTGCGCCCCAATCCTTTCCATGTTAGCCCTGCTGATTTTTCCTCTCATCACCCCAGCTCGCCCGACTTCGTTCTTCTTTTTGTTCCGCCTTCTTCTTTTCACGCCAGCCCTACTGACTTCTTCCTTTCGTGTGCTCACAGGCTCATTTGGCTTATTCCCAAGCCTTTGGGCCTTCGGCCTTCGGCCGTTGGTCCAAAGGTCAAATTTTTTTTTATTTAAAAATAAAATCTACAAAATAAAATTAATAATATTATTATACTCTAAATTTATTTAATTATTATAATTTTAGTTCAAATAATAATATTTATACAACTTTACCACTTAAGCATAAAACTATAATTATTCACCTATATTACGTAAATAAAATATTAAAAACTAAGATTATAAGGGTATAAAATGTGTCAAAATATGAACTTATCAACAGGACGTTCAACTAGCCCCCAACATCCCCACCTAACCCCCCACAACCCTACCAAAGTCCCAACCCTACCCCCTATAAACTTACACCATCGTAGGCTTACACCAGCCTTTCACTGCCAGACAGTAGCAATTTGCTCCCCCAACTCCCTTGTCTTAATTGTCCCTTATATTCTTCTCCTCTCCTATGCCTATAAAAGCCTTCCCTCACCCTTCTTCTTCTCTCTTTTTTTTTTTCTGCCCAAAATTTCCCTGCCTCTTTCTCCCATCGCCCCTTCAAACGCATTCATCGATGCTTTCATATTGTGTCACCATCCAAACTGCCACCCACTCTCTTCCTTGCACCACCCTCTACCAAATGTGACCTTCCCCCACCTCTATCTCTCCCTCCTATACTCTCTCCACCTATGCAATGTGGGCAGCTCGAGCTACCCTTTTTCACCTTTGCGTCCACTACTACTATGACCATCATCTCCACTACCTCCCTTTTTACCTAGAAAACCTCCCTTTACCTTTCCACACCCTCCATTTCCTTTTTCTCTCCCTCCTTCCCTCTCCTCCACTTTTAGCCACCACCATCACCACAACCGCCTTTGGCCCAGGAACTGTACCACCTAAGAAAACACCACTTCCGTCCCCTTTTCTAACCCAAAATCCTATCATTTCTATCACCACCACCTCCACCACCCTTGTGCCATTGTTGTCGCCACCCTAACTGCCACATCCCCTCTGGTTGTATCCTAACCCTTATTTTGATTTAGTATTATTTATTTTAAATATTTTCCTATTGATAACTTTATCATTATTATTATTATTATTATTATTATTATTATTATTATTAATCTCTTTACTAATATTTAGTTAGAAAAAAATAAAATAAAAAAGGAAAAGGAGTAAGAAGAAAGTTAATATTAGTGTTCCATTTTTATAGGTGAACCAAAACCTCCCCATAAGGAGGTGTAGGATTCATGTTATAAGATCGATGTTCTATTAGGTAAGGATATAGTTAGAGCTTAGTTGTATGCTTTATGTGCCCATGGCTATTTTAATATGTGGTATGCATTATATATGAGTATGGACTAAAATGTGTGTAATGCAGCTTACTTTTTATGGAGCTAAGGTAAGTTGTGTATGAGTTATGATATGTGTGATATGGGTGATATGACTTGTATTTTATAACATGCTCTTATGTATAGTTGTTATATTATGACATGCATGCTAGGAGGGCTTAGGTGGTATGATGAGGTTGTAGCGATCTAAAAGAAATAAAGAGGGTGGGGTGATTAGGAAGAAGTGAGAAAAAGCCTAAGTACCTTATGATCCATGGGTAAAAAAATAAAGGGATAATAATAATAAAACAAAGGTTTGAAGTAAATCTTGCATGGGAAGTATAAGGCTTGCATGGGATGGTTAGCCTTTGTATGGGGGTAAAGTTTATGTGGAAAAAGGTTATTTAAGGTTTAAGCATGGTGTAAGAAGAGTACTTTAGGGTTTTTAGGGAAAACCCTAAGTAGGGGAGTGTGTGTAAAAGGGTTGATGGTGATTGGTTGGAGTTAGGGTTGAGATTAAGAGTAGGTGTGCTTTGAAGGACATTTCGGATGAGTCTAAGGATGGTATCCGAATAGGGGAGTACATGCAAATGGATGGTGAAAAATGAAAGAGGAGTACTAGGGTTTTGGAGTGGAAAACTAGAGTTTCTTGGACCATGTGGAAGTTGGAGAAAAGGGTTCTAATGATTGGAGTGGGTTGTGTGGAATGATGGTGTTAGAGTCAAAGGGGAATATGTGCTAGGTGAGGAAAAGTGAATCTAGGGCAACATAGGTTTGTTTAGGGTTTCTAAGGGAAAACTCTAGTAGGCGATGGTGGGCTTAGGTGGAGAAATGGGGAATTGGGCCTTGACCCACATGCATGGGAACTCTTAGATTCATGGTGAGTAGGGTGGAAGGTGAACTAGAGGTTTTAGAGTCTTGAAGAGTGTAGAAGTCCCAAGATATAGGACCGGGTCATTAAGGAAGCCTAGGGTATGAGTTAGGAGTCCTTTGATATAATACCCCAAAACCTTAAATTAGAAATTAATAATAAAATAGGGATTGAAAGATGGGGTCAATTAAATATAACATTTTTAATAAAATAATGTTATTATAATGGAAGTAATTAAGATAAAAAAGAGGAAAATAATGTAGGAATTAGGAATTAAGTTAGCGGAGGTTAGGATAATTTGCTAACTAAAATGGATTTTTAGGAAAATTTAACCAAAATTTATAAATTAATACAAAAAGAAATTTTAATTATTTATTTTTACTAATATTATTATTTTTGAAAAAATTTAAAAAAAAACTAAATACCCCAACCACCTCATTTTTTTTCCTTTTTATCTCTTTTTCTTCCTTCTCTTTTTCTTTGTTCCTTATTCTCCTTTTTCCTCTTTTTCTCTCCTTCCACTGGTTTTAGCTCTGCCCAGCACGGACTAACTCTCCCCCACCCTCCTCTCCTTTTTTCCCCCATGTAGCCCAACCCACCTTTCTTTTTTTTTTTCTTTCCCCCTTACGCAGCCCAGCACCCTGCCCATCCTCCCTTTTTTATTCCAGTCATGTATGATAGGGAGAGGTTAGGCCACAATGGCCAGATTAGGGTTTGTGAGGAAAAACCCTAGAGGGAAATGGTGAGTTGAAACGGAGATATGGGAAAGTGGGCCTTGACCCATGTACATATGAGTTTGGGTTCTTCATGGTGAGTAAAGGAAAGGTGGGAAAAAAGTATAGGAGTCCTAGGATGCGTATAAGTTCTAATATATGGGACAGGGGCTTTTCAGGGGAGTTGGAGTGAAAGGGTGAGAATGGGAAGTCCAACGAGGCATGCATGTCTAGTAAGAAAGTACCTGTTAAATAAGACATGAATAAGGCACTAACCATTTAAAGTGAAATATTATTGAGTTAAGCCCAGGCTGATCCACCAATAATAATAGTGGCCAGCTGTAGGGTGCCCTAGAGACCGACCCACCGACAAATAATAATGGCTAGGTGTGTGTTGCCCTAGATGTTTCCAATCCACCTATTATAATAGTGGATGATCTCGAGCTCAATAAACCAAACCTTAAATAATAATAAGCCATGAGAGAGACACTAATTACTTATAGTAGAGCATCATGAGATTTGAGACTAGACCGATCCACCGGGATAATAGTGGCTAGGATCACTTTTCCGTAGAGACCGATTTACCGGTGAATAATAGTAGCTAGGAACGTTCTACTATGGATGTTTTCAATCCACCGGCTATAATAGTGAGGCTCCCATACTCGCATGGTTCTAAATTGAGAGTTGTGTGAAAATGAAAATAATGGCCTGAGATCTAATTCTTATGTTTAACTGGACTGATTCACTACATGTATTATCTATCATTTATTTTGTATAGCCTTAGCTGCATGGTTACCTTACTTACTATATAGTATACTGATCACCAGTTTTATGGGTACTACTTATTCCCATGAGTAATGGCCCTTTCTGAGTTGGTGTAGGTAAGAGATGTTTCATATGATGATTTTAACGCCTTTGATGTATCAGGCAAGACTGAGTAGTGGCCTATTGGACTTGGCATGGAGCATGAGACTATTGTCTGGACACATCTATTTTTGTCTTTATTATCATTTTATTTTCCCCATAGGGGCATTGATATTGTACTCGTTTTCTACTTACATCACACACTCTATTTTAATTTTAATTATTAAAAACAATGTGGTTTTATGTCCTACTCTTATTAATGTCTTTTAAATTTTCTAGGCATGTGGTTGCTATGAGATTTGTTGGGGGTTAGTCTTGTACCGATCACAGTGGTAGCACCCCTTGTTTTAGTGTATGGTTTCTACAGAAATGAAAGTTCTCAACTCAAAAATTTGGGGGTGTTACAACTGAGGACATGTATGTCTAGCTGGGGTTACTTGTAGAATAAGGTAAGAGTAAAACACTTATTAATTAAAGTGAAAGATTATCGAGTCGGGCCCAGGTGAGTGATTTCCGTTCCACTAGCTATAATAGTGGCCATGAGCATTTTTTCCTAAAGACCGTTCCACTGGTTATAATAGTGGCCAAGAGTGTTTTGCCCTAGACTAGTTATTTCCATTCCACCGGCTATAATAGTGAGGGTTCTGAGCTCTATAAACAAAACCTTGTGTGGTAATAAATCATGGAAAAGACTCTAAGTACTTACAGTGAAACACCACGTGGGTTAGGGCCAGGTTAGGATGATTTTCATTCCACTGGCTATAATAGTAGTCAGGTGCGTTTTGTCCTGGAGTAGTTGCATCCGTTCCACCGACCATAATAGTGGGGTTCCCGTACTCATGTAGATATAATTCGAAAGATGTGAAAATACATAAATAATGGCCTAAATTCTAATGATGGCGATTAACCTGAATGATTTACTGCATGCAATATCTACCTTTTTATGTTATATATGGTCTTAGCCATATGGTTACCTTACTCAGTACATAGTGCATTAATCACCCCTTTAATGGGTGATGCTCATTCCCATGAGCAGTGGCCCGTCTTGAGTTTGTGCAGGTAGGAGATGATGTTATTGATGACTTTAATACCTATGATACCTTGGGCAGGACTGATTGATGGCCTGCCATATGTGTTGTGGGGTCCGACAAGGTCTTTTTCAAACATATCATTATCGATTTTTCTCATCATTTTATTTTCCCCATAATGGGTGTTGTTGTATTTGACTTCCATTTCTGTATTAACTCTACCAATTACGTACTCTGTTTTATTTATGAATTATGGAAACTATTATGGTTTTATTGATTACTCGTATGAATACTTTTAGTTTATCTAGCCTTGTGGTTAGTATGAGATTGTCTAGGGGTCAATATTGTGATGATCACGGTAGTAGCACTCCCCGTTTTCAGTGTATGGTTTTCTGTACAATTTTTTTTTTTCAACTATAAATTTTGGGGGTGTTATAGTTCCATTACTAAGTATTAATGCTAAAATGTTATTTCACTTAAATTTAAGAATACAATTATAAATCATAGTAATGAAATAGCTAAGGAAATTAATTCACCTTTCAAATAAATACCACAAGTTGTAGTTACAAAAGTGTCATTGAAAGGGAAATATAAAAATATTAAGGAAATATAGAAACGTTTGGTTCAAGTTACCAAATAAAATCCTAGATAACCCTACACTCTTAACATGAAGGACAACCTTGAATAGAGCTTGTGAGCTAACCTACAAAGACCACTATCTATTGAATAAGTAGGGGTCCAAGAAATGAACCTTTTAGTACAATGGTACTAAGTAACCTATTATATAAGACTAATATACAAGACCAACATGGAACACATTAGATGCATCAAAACAATCATGTGAACATTTAATTATATATATATTAATTGAAATGTGTAATCATTCATATAGCTACTTGCATCAAGATCATATGCTGCCCATGCTCATTTATTTGGAAATAATTGAAACATACTAATGAAATATCCAAGAGACGCTCTTTATAGTATAATTAGAAAGTCACATCATTCTCAAGTTATAACAATAGGTACAATTCTCTTAATCAACCCATCACTTATCAATATACATTTAGGCCCATCAATACATCCAATGCACATACATCATCATGGTAGGAACAAAAGTTGCTACCACATCACAAGTAGACACAAAGATTGCTATCATATCATAGGTAAATACAAAGGCTACTATCAGATGATAAGTAGGAAAAAAGGATGCTACCAAATCATCCCAATAATCATTTCCATTCAATTATCAAATATTGCCATTTTTATTTTATTCGAGGGGAGATCAACAAACCCGGAGACACTAAGGTACCCTAATCATACTATGGTAACATAGTATCCTACCGACTATCAATCTAAGGACGTAAAGTTACCTTGGTCGCACTGGTACACAAAGGTGCATAGTATCCTACCAACAAGGACACCTAATTCATAAGTATGCATACCCTCTACTTGAGTCTGTAGAGCTAAATAGAGTAAAATATATGGCCTAGCTGGGGCAATAAGGCACACTAGTAAAATCCTTAAATAATAGTGGGTTAAACCACTCATAATCTTAAGATCTTTCACTTTAGGTATTAATATTTTTTTTAGGATGACCACAAAAAGCACACATTAGTCACATATAATCAATTATTCTTACTTAACCATTATTTTTCACCAACATTATGCAGTAGCCAAAATCAAGATTATCATTAATGTCACCATAAGAATTATATTAAAGCCATCTTATGCTAAACTACTCACACTTAGGTATTTTAAGCTAAAATGACCAAAATACCCCTGAGGCTAAGGCTACCACTTCACCATCCATTCCCTTCACAAATTTTGTTTTATTTAATCAACTTGCTGTAAAAAGGACAACACATAATAACTAAATTATTGATCATATAATTGAGTTACCCAACACTCTAAATGACCATTTTACTCTTATACACCATTCTGCACCTAAAACTATAACAAGTGCTTCTAAAACAACCAAGAACATATTCTCATGCTTAATCAATAAATAATGCACATCTTGCATGTTTGTTAGAATAAACATCATAGGATACCCCAAATTACCAAAATACCCATAAACCATATAATAGTAATAATCATGCTGAAACAAGCATACCTAATACAACAAACCCCTATACTCATGCTTGATAATGAATATTACATGTCAAGCATATTTATTAGATTATTCATCATGGTGAACTTCAAATTACCAAAATACCCATAGACCCTAAATATTCATAATCATGCTGGAACATGTGGTTCTAAAAAAGCTAAAACCCCCATATTCATACTTGTCATCAAATATTACTCATTATACATGTTTATTAGAACAATTGCCATAGTACATATAAAATTACCAAAAATTTCCCTAGACCATATATTATTAATATTCATGCTCAAACATGTGTTTCTAAGATATTAATGCCCTATCCTCATACTTAGTATCAAATAATATTTAGCATGCATGTTTATTTAGAACAATCACCATAGTATGTTCAAAATTACTAAAATGCCTCTATATCATATAATGTTGATATTCATCTTGAAACATGTATTTCTAATGCCACAAATCCCTATTTTTATTCTCAACATCACATAACACTTATTATGCATATTTATAAGGATAACCACTATTGTACATTAAAAATTACCAAAATTTTCCTAGACCATATAATATTGATATTCATACCCAAACATGTGTTTCTAAGACATCAAACCCCTATTCTCATTCTCAACATCAAATAACACTTATCGTCCATATTTATTTGATCAATCGCCATAGTACATTCAAAATTACCAAAATGCCTCTAGATCATATATTATTAATATTCATGCTAGAACATATGTTCTTAACACAACCAACCCCTATCGCCATTCTTAGTAATATTTATAACATATCAGGCATCCTATTTAGGGTTAAATATTATGACATCTAAATAACCAAATTGCCTCTAGGGATTATGGTAGTAATAATTTTTCTACAAGTGTGTATATACATACTTAACCTAACATTTTTACATGCACATAACATACAACACCACTTCCCAACATTAAACCCTTTTTTTTATCGCACTTCCACACATAACATTTTATACTAGATAACATGCCTTCTTTTTTCATTTTCCAAAATAACATTAATATTCATAGAAATATTTGTAACAAGTTATGTCTAACACAAATCATATGTCAAAACCCTAATATGCTAATATACGATATCCAAACATTTTAGTGAACTATAAAGGTTACTTGATATTCAGTAAGAGCAAACTTTACCAGTAACCAGCTAAAAATGATTATGCTCCATTAATAAAATTTTTGCACTTAAAAATAATATCACAAATACCATATTAATATTTGATAAATAAAATAATAATTTTTATTAAAAATATTTATTAAATATTAAATTATTAAACAACCCCTATACATTAAATATTACTAGAATTAGTAAAAATCTAAATGCAACTCACATTGCATATGCAGTGTAGGCCATGCATGCAAAGGGAGGGGGAATGGTTCGGGTAAGGTTTTTAGAGGTGGTTGGGGTGATGGTTTTAGCTGTTAAGTGTAGGAGGTGGGGGAGGCGATGGCTATTGGTTAGATGGTGTGGTGCAGGTGGGTCAAAGGCAGCGACGACGGTAATAGTATAGGTTGTAGGGAGAGGTGGTGTAGAGAAGGGAAAGAAGGAGAAGAAAGGGAGAAGAAGAGTAAGGAGGGAAGGTGGTGTTAGGGTGGCTAGGGGTGATGGTGTAGGAGGTGGGTGGTGGTAGGAAGCTAGGAGGAGCTGTGTGGTAGAGTAAATAGAGTGGGAATGGGTAGCCGAATGGAGGTGGTGGAGGCAAGGTGAGATGTCGAAGGGAGAAGAGGGGTGCAAGGCTACAAGGAGAGGTCGTGGTGTCCAATTAGAGGTTATTCAGGGAGGATGTAGGGTGGAGGAGCTGGCGGTGGATGTGGTGGTAAAGTCAAAGTTGCCATTACCCTAGATGGGTTGCAGGGATGGTGGATTTTGGTAGGGGGAGAGGATCGACAAGAATTATCATAGGGGAGAAGAAGGGGAGATAGGGAAGTAGAGGAGGAGGATGAGGAGGAGGAAGATTAAGAAGAAGGGGGTAGGGGTTTTGGTTGAGAAAACTAAACAAAAACAATGGAGAGATAGGGGTATTATGTAGTCATTTAAGGGGATTGGCTCAAACAAAGATGTGAGGTGACATGTGTTGCATGAGAAGAGAAGGGAGATCAGGGTGTTTATGGAGGGAAAAATTCCATAGAAGAGGGAGTTTACGTAAGAGAGGGAGATGGCAAAGGGACTATGAGAGACAAGGTGGGGGCAGGGATAGGATAATATCATTTTATTTTAGATTTAGTTTAGTTAGGGTATTTATTAAGAAAAATAAACCTGTTTAGGATAGGTTACATAAAAAGAAGAGTAATAAAAATAATCAAGAGAGTTATTTGAGAAGGAGATGGGCAAGTAGGGGAGACTTGGGGCATGCTTGATAGGGGGCACAAATGGGGAAGGAAGGAAAGAAGTGAGGTCAGGTTGCATAGGGAAAAAGAAGGGAGAAAAGGAGTAGGTTGGCCTGCATAAGAGAAGAAGAGGAAGAAGAATAAATGAGAAAGTTGGGCTAGTTGCATAGGAGAAGAAAAAGAAAGAAGGAAGAAGAGTTAGGCTAGTGTAGGGGAGAAAAGGAAAAAGAGGAAATGAGCCGACCAAGGAAAAAAAAGAGAAGGGAGAAGTAAAAGAAAAAGGAAAACAAGAAAAAGAAAAGAAAAATAGATTTAGGATTAAGATTAAAAATTATATTGGATTTGGGTTATAGGGATAATATTATATTAATTTATCTAATAATTAGGGTATTAATGTATAACAATAATTTTGACTAAAATTATGGGTTTATGATTTATTTAAATAAAAGAGTAAGATAAAATTATAAAAATAATTATATTAATTTGTTAAATAATTTATCTAGGTTTATAAGTCAAAGGTTGACAAAAATTATATAATTAATAATTAAATATTAATTTTTTTAAATAAAAGGTTAAATGTTCAAATTTTATGCAATAAAAATTCAGGGTATTATAATATTATTCTTAATTTAAACTATTTTCTCATTTTATTAGACTTATGCTGCTCATAATTTACCCCTCGTATTTCTTGAAGTGTGATTAACATATTTTAATCTAATGTCACTCTAGAAATACCACACTTTCATATTTAACCCAAGCTAACCAAAATAACCCTATCTTACTTAAATGTCTCAATGCTTCTTTTTAGGTTACTTGTGCCATACTCAACTTTCACTTAATCATATTGTGCAATAAAATTAATTATAAAATCCTTAATGAATACCATGCCATATTAATTTCCCAGATACCATTATGATAGTTAAAACACACATCATTTCACTAAAACCCTATGAGTTCCAGCATTATTGACTTCTTCTAACTTCTAACATATATCATCATGATAATACTTAACCATATTTAGAAGCCACTATTTGTAACACAGTTAAGATAGTATAGCACACCAACATGTTAGGTTTATAAGACAATGCTTAACCAAGCAATAACACATAAACTCATAATTTCACATAAATGTCATATTTCCATAATACAATACAACAACATCATAATATGACATCAACAACATGAGTGATGAAATATAATCATATTAACATGAGATTATATACAATTTATGTATATCATCAAAACCCTAAATTATGTCATGTATCTTTACCTACATGTCATCAGTCTCTAAGTAAGAATAACCCTAAGTCTCCTTCTCCAAGACCACCAAAACATTAACTAAAAACCAACATGAACCCAAGGTTAGAACATAGGTAAACAAACAAAGAGAAGGTAAGTCAAAGGTCTAACACCCTAAATTTTGCTACTATTTTTTTTTAATTTTTAGTAGAAGCATAATACTAAAATATATGGGTGCTATCATCATAATTAATATAAGTCTAGCTTACCATAACATCCTTAAATTAATCTCAAGGTAAAATGGTTAGAATGTAAACTTGATTGATATAAAAAGAGAGAAGCTTCATAACATGAATATAGTTGGAGATTAACTTTGAGTACAATATCTAAAAATACAAATAAAAGGGATACCATAGATCTAAGATTTCAAAAGGTATTCGAATAAAACTATCATCCAGATAATATAACTCTACGCCCACAAATCCTGATACAAAATTGAGTCCACCGCACATAAAGCATCCTAAGCTATAAAATCATCCACTAGGTCCTCATCAACCTGCACATAGATATCTGGGTCATCTGCTCATGGGAAATAGCTGCAACCATAAAAAGGATAGTCGGTGCGCTACGTATTGAGTAAGGTGATAATATAATCGAGTAATAGATATAGATAATTACATAAATTCATAGCAAAAATTAATCATACATGCGCGATGCATAAAATAATATAAGGTAATTAGTAATTACTAATCAAGATCTCATTATTAGATATAACATGGCTCATTATTTTATTTACGTTGAGTTTAGAGACCTTATTATTCTCAACCGATGAAACAATATCAATAATTTACGACCCCATGCCAAAACTCTCTTGGCCACTATTCTCTATTGGTATAACGGTTATCAATAATATACAACCCTGGGGCAAAATGATCCAAGCCACTATTCTTATCTATTGGGATAAACATGTACAATTGGTCATGACTCAAGTAGTCTTTCACTTTAAGTGATTAATATCTTATCAAGGATTATGATCGCACTCATGATTTATTTCAAATTGAGTTTAGGGACACCACTATTCTTAACCAATGGAACGATTATCAATAATTTACAACCCCAAGGCAAAATGATCCTACGCACTATTCTCTACCAATTGAATGGTTATCAATAATATATAATACTGAGGAAAAATACTCCCCACCACTATGCTTGTTTGGTGGAATAGAAAGGTACAACAAGTCCTGAATTATTTGATATTTCACTCTAAATGATTAATATATTATTCATGATTGGTTTGATATGCATGTCTCATAATTGAACCAAGTAAAACACAAGCATATAGATATCAAATACGTTCTCGAGGACTATGTCCATAAAACTTCATAAGAAGCACTAATTTCACATTTTAGGTAAAAATTCTCCAATGTAGCACATTTATCCAAACAAAATTAGTACATATTCATCAAATATATTTATTATAAATAGAACAAAAAATAATGCCTAACTCCTATGTCTTATGCATGCAATAACATCCATATCTCCAAAGTTACTATTCATAAAGCTCACAAAACCCTAATTTCACAATTTAGATATAACTTTTTTTTATAAGAATCAT
Source organism: Tamarix chinensis (assembly GCA_030549775.1). NCBI lineage: Eukaryota > Viridiplantae > Streptophyta > Magnoliopsida > Caryophyllales > Tamaricaceae > Tamarix > Tamarix chinensis. The sequence goes on from CM060172.1 coordinate 49,427,746, forward strand.
ATAATCACCAAATTCAATAATTCCTAAAATTATAATATTAACAACATATACAAAATTTATGGTCTCACTATAACGTTTCGCATATGTGATAATAACATCATTTTTTTTGAGTTACCATTTCCCAATTAAGCCATTTTCTTATTTTGTAGACTTTATGTCATTCATAATTACTCCAAACATTCTAAATTATATAATTAGAATATTTTAAATCATATAAATTATTAAAATACTAGAAATTTCTATAATAAACCTATATTGACCAAAATCCCCTTAAAGGTAATCAAATGTCTTTAATTTACAAATATCTTATATGTTCGGTATCCTTAATTCCAAGTACTCCATTTATCACCATACATATTAAGTAATCATTTCTCACTTATTATAATTATTCAACTCACATTACAATACCATATATCATATTTATTCACTTAGGGATGCCAATATATAAATTATTATAATGATATCACAAGCTTTTCGATATACTCATTTTCAACATGTAATATCATTTTACCACATCATAATATTGATAAAAATGAATTTAACAACATAATCATAAACACATAGTAATACACTAATCATACAAGGCATTTAGTACAAAACCCTGACTATGACTATTACTAAAAAAAGGTATTGGTCTCTAAGCATGTTTTTTATCCCGCCTCTTTTGAAACTTTCGATAAATCACCTAAGAAGCAATAAAAAATACCATTAGAACTAAAAAAAGGTAATTAATAGTGAAATAAGGGAGAAAAAACTAAACCAAACTAAGGTAAATGATTTGGTTGAGTTGCACAATAAAGGGTAGCAAAGGTTGTGATGGCCAAATGTTAAGGGTAGCAATGATATTTTGTTCCATTTCTAAGGGGTGGGAAATGGTGGAGGATGTCAGTGCTCAAGGAGGTGAAATAGTGGGTTTGGGTGAAGGAGGGTAGTGTGTTACTGTGGAAATGGTCGAATAGTGGGGATGTGGTTTGGTGGTGGGTGCTGAAGGTAGGGAGTAGGGAACAATAGAGGGGGATGAATGAGGGTGGTGTGTAGTGGAATAAATGGCCAAAGGTGGTGGATGGGGATTGGTGGCTTTGGTGGATACACAAGGGGGTGGAATGGTGGAGGTTGTTGGTGGTAGAGGTGAGGGAATGGTGAAGGATGCCAAAGGTGGTGGATGGTGGAAAAAAGAGAAAGGCTTGGTTGTTTTTTCTAAAGGTGGTGAGGGTGTTTTGGTGGGATTTTATAGTATTATAGGACCAGTTTTGGTAAAGGTTGTCGATACAAGGGAATAGGTATAACAAAGGTGGTCGGTGGTGTTTTTGGGGTGTGTTTGGTGACGGAAAGAAGGAGGGAGAGGGAGGGAAGAAAGTTTTGTTTGGTGTTATATGTTTTGATAGAAAAATGGAGGAAGGAGGTTGGTGGAGGGAATTTAATGTGCTATATATATACACATTAACACAGAAAAGGAGATGGGAGTTAGGCATAATCGGGCATAAAAGTCATGGCTAACCCATATACATAGAAGGGTAGTTAATGGGTATGGTGCAGGTGATGGCAGCATGGAAGGGTAGAGGAATTATTTGGGGACAATGTTTCATGCATGAATAAAGGGACAAAAAAAAGGGAGATCGACAAGTTGAGAAGAAAAAGGAAAAGAAAAGATAAAAAAAATGGGGGAAATAATTAGGTATGGTTTTAGAATTAGAGTTAGGTTTGAATAATTTAGGTTATGGTATTATGGTAATTTAATTAAAAAAAATTATATGGTTATTTTTTGGTTAAAAATAAATATTAGTTATCATGATAGAGATTAGGATTAAGTTAAGAATTAGGATTAAGGAGTTAGGTAGAAATATTAATTTTTTGAGATTAAAATTATGTTACGATATTAATTACTCAAGATTAGGTTTAGCTAAAATTTGAGGTATTATAAAAGGAGGATGGAAAAGAGCAAGAACCAAAGTAAAATAAGAGGGTTTAATGCTACTTGTAAAATTTGCATTGATGGAGGATAGTTGTGTAAGGTATGAACACAATGGAGGGTGAGAGACGTGGAGTTCTCACATTGGGGAAGTGGTGTTATGTGAGGTATTTACATTGGGGGTGGTTAGCTGTGTAAGTTGAAGGAGAAAGTGAAATGTTGATGCATAAAGTTTAGGTGATGTTGAGGTATTTCTACGTGAGTTGTTTACACTTTAAAATAGAAGCAGTGTAAAGTGCATAGGACAAAGAGGATGGTGCAACATGAGGTGCATCGAGCTACGCTGATCTTGCTACACGAAAATGGTAAAACTTTGGCAAGGATAATGTAGAAGAGATTTGGAAATGGAGAGAAGAATCCAAGGTTAAGTTTGATAGCGTATTAAATGATAGAAGGAGAAAGGTAGAAGGGGATTTATGGTTGTAAATGACATATATAAATTGATAGGCGAGGGGAGGTATGACATAAAAATAATAGGGAATAGCTTGGATGTTGCATGAAGATTACTTGATTGATGTAAAGTGATGATGTTGGAGTGAAGGCTTGGTATTAGTTGCGGAAATTTAGTTTGATTAACGAAATCAAGCAAAACTCAGTTGGTAGGGAAGGAATTCACGTGAGAAGGAGAAAGAGAATTAGGGGAAGGAGGAAAATAAAGAAAAGAGAAAATGAAAAAATAAGAGAAAGATGGTTATGTTTGCAATTAATGTTAGTTTTAAATTTAGGATTAAAGAATTAGACTAATATTAAAAATACTTATCACCTTGGATTAGGGTTGTTAATTTTTGGGTATTATAATTTCTATAAAGAGTAGTCTCTAATTCTCTCCTCTCTAGATATGAGATTAAACAAAGATTTCCTAGATTTAACACTAATTGTCTATTATTCTAATAGAATGTAGAAATACTCACTCACTTGTTTTGTAAAATTTTCGGATTGTTGTTGTTCAGTTATCTATTAACTTTTCATACATGATTAAATCACAATTAATATGTTGTTCACCTTTTCATTTAATGGTTTAGATCCACATTCAAGTGGGGATGTTCAATTCTCTAGCAATTTGAACGTTGCAAAATGATGTTATATTTCATCATATTCAAGTTAATATTCATGAAACAATTGCAACAACAACATACTATAGAATTACTTACAAACAAAGGTTACAATATTATGTATTCATGAACTATGTAGACTAAATTCACAAGAAGATAATCAAACCATAAATGGAAGAAGTCACATGCACCAACGTTGAAATATTAGTGTTCATGATGGTCATCTTGATATGGAAATTGGTATGTAATCAAAAAGAATGAACTACAAAGGCAAAGTCATACAGTGCTATATTAAACATGATTTTAAAATGAATAATAAAATTATGTCTTTATTTGCTAAAATTTGAGGTTATTTGATGGAATTGGAAGTGGAAAATTAAAAGAGAACTGATTAACTAATTTTAGAGTGAAATTAATTAAATCATTGATTCCTCATTAAATCTTTCTTGGCCCATCAAGTAATGCATTTTCAAATGTATAAAACTAATCCAACAAAACCTTATATATGGTGTTGTGCCACCAATGACATTATGTTAGAATCTCCTAATGAATAGATCTTTTAGCCTTTTCAGCCCCAAAATAATAAAAAAAAGATAAAAATATAAAAAGAACAAATGAATATATTTATAAACAACTTTTATCTCTCAAATTCCTATTTTACCCTTTTATATTCTTTCTAATTCTATTGCTTCTTCTTTTTTATCACATAGTGTCCTTACCTTTATTATTTCTAATTATATTAATATGTATATTTTTTTGGTAATTAATTAAAACTTTAGTACCAAAATTTAAGCATTTTTTCATCATGTAGTCATATGATTTACTGTACGCATCTTACATCAAGATCAAACTTCTTCTATCGTGACCTATGATCAAATGTCTTCACCCATGATATAATTTATTTAATTAATGCGTTATATTCTTATCATTTGCATCATCTTGTCTAATAAATAGTTCCTGGATAATCTCTATTATTCATTTATGACATATAATTATTCTAATTTTGATAGAATTAATAATACATTAAACAACAATCATATTGACTGTACTTCAAAAATTATGTTATATTTTACCATCTTTAATTTTCACTATTAAAAAATTATATAAAAAAAATATATAGTGCAAAGTAAAATAAAATTAGAAAATATCACTGCTACAACTAACACAATTTTAGCAACCATTGTTTCACACATGTTAAATGAAAGGCTAAAATGAAAGGCAAACAACAAGAAGAAAATAGGGATGAAAATTAGATAACCTTTACCCAAAAGCCAATGGATGAAATCTAATAGATATATAAATGTATATGGAAAAAAAATATGGAACGAGTAGAAAAAGACTCTCCATACTCAGGTACAGATATGAGTAAGAGGTCCCCAAATCCATACTCATACTCATACCCACCTTATTTACCCATTGTAAAATTATATTTTTATTCTTCATCTAAATAAGTTACAAATATTTTCAAAATTTTATGTGAACATTAAACAAAACCCTAAAAATCTAATGACCCTGACTCTTGAGTCTCAATTTCACAGTCACAATCTCCTTCACTCTCACAAATATAACTAGTTCATTTTGTCGTTATCATCTCATTCCTTTAATCATTCTCCTTTTATCATGGAAACCTAATCAATCATGAACTCTCACCTCCCTCACTCAGTTGTCACAAATTCATTATTGCTGCATTATCTTATCATCACTGACTCACTGCTGTTATCAGTCTTCCATCTTTCCACTTTCTGCATTTTTTGCATGTAGTTCTCATTTAGACTTTGGTGACTTTAAATTGGTAAGTTTGGTTATAGCTCTATTTTCTTTATTTTTTTGTCTTCTATTCTTATTAACTTGTATTATTTATACTTATGGACCTATGATTTAATGTTTCCTTATAATTTGAGCTTTTAGGTTAACAAGGGTTGGTAGTTTTTTGCCCTGTATTTTGTATTTCAATGACTCCTTCCTCCACACTTTGGTAAGTTCTAGTTATCCCTTTATTTTCTTGATTTTTTTCTTATACTATTAAGTTATCTTGTAATTTTTTGACTTGTGGAATATGATTCAATTTTACCTTAAAATTATAACTTTTTTTTGGTAATGTGTTTGTATTGGATGATTTATCTGGTCCCTCTTTGATAAACAATTTTGTCTGTCTAGTGTTTGTAATATATGTAGAACCACTTAAATTTGATAATACATTTGTATTAGATGAGTAGTGTTTTTGGTAATGTCGTTTTAGGTTTAAAGTAGTTAGTATAAATCCATTATAAATTTATAATATTTGTGAAAAAAAGTATATTACCAATTCAGCTAGGTTATTTATCTTAAAAATTTTATATATGTTTCATTGCTGATATTTTAAAACTAAAGACAACAACTACATATTTAAGGTTTCTTAATTTATTTATTTATATTCTTATAGCTGGAGACATAACCTTTATTTTATTAGATGCATCACCAAACAATAATTATTTATTATTTATGTGAAGTTTTATGTGTTTTTCCAATTCATTCCTTAGAGATGGCAATAAGATCTAGTACTACTAGTTCACCAAGCCAAACACCTCTTGTAATCCCCTGAAATTTTAAAAGCTTATAATTTAATAAATAACTTTTATGTGGAATAAATTAGCTTTTAAATTAATTTAATTTAATTATTTTATGGATTTTTTAGTATATAAAATTGGATATAAATATTTAATAAATTAAAATAAATATTTTTTTATTTTATCATACTCTTTTTATTTAAATAATTTTCCAAACCAATATTCTTCTTAAAATTAACTTTTTAAGCCCATATATTAAATTATATTAAATTAAATTAGTAAATAAATTTATTACCCAAAAATATTGCATTTTAATATTTTATAAATTAAATTATTTTATTTTCCCCATTTTCCCTTTACCTTTCCCCTTTTTCCTTTTCTTTCCCCCTTTTCTCCTTTCTTTCTTTTTCCTTTTTCTTCCTTCGGACTGCCAACACCCCGACTTGCCTTACCTCCCTCGCGCCTGGGTCGTAGGCCCACTTCTTCTCCTTCTTCTCCTTCTCCCACATGCGTCGCCCAACCCAATCTTCCTTTTTTCCCCCCGGCCAGGCCAGCTCCCCTCTTTTTCTTCCTTCCTTCTCCCCCAACCGGGCCGACCCACTCTCCTCTTCCCTTCGCTCGGCCTGCACGCAGCACCCCCTTCTTTCTTTCTTCTTCTTCCTTTTCCCTGATGTCATACTCGACCACCTTCAGCATCTCCGGACGACCTACCTACAAACCTCCTCCCCTACTACTCTCCCTATCTCTCTCTCACCATTTTTCCCGCTCTATCTCGGCCCCACCACCTCTCCCTCTCCTTGCCCAGGCCCCTCCTTTCCTTTCCCTCTCCCTGCAACTCCTATACTCCTACCACCCTACCGCCACCCTATCGACCCCCTATCCCCTCCTTTCTCCTCCTCTTCTTTTTCTTCTTCCCTCCCTACTTCGTCCTACCATTTCCGAGCCTTCCATCCCCTTCCCCAACCTTCTTTCTCTCCCTTTCTTCTCCTCCCATCTCCCTCCCTATTTTTTCTCCCCCGCCCCGTTTTGTTGCTCCCACCGCCACACTAGCCACCTGCACCACCCCCTACCACCCACTACCTCACCCCTGCACCACCACACCACCCCTCAAGCCACCCTGCAGCCCCCTTCTTCCTCCCCTCTTCTTTTTCTCTTCTTTTTCTTCCTTCTTGACAACCACCCTGCACCTCCTCCTTTTATCGCCGTTCCACTGCCTCTGCCACCACCTGAGCCACCAAACAATCCCTACAACCTCCTCTACCACTCCCACACCCCCTTTGGCTGAAACAACCACCTGCAAACCTTAATTTCCTCCTCCCTTTTCCTTCCTTCTCCACCCCCTCCTCCTTGATAGCCACCTTCGCAGCCTCGCTGCCACTGCTGTCGGCGCCCTTGGCCGCCGTCAACCTATCCCTGACCAACACCTACTCCCCCTCTTCACTCCTGTAGCCTTCCCTTACCCTAAATCCTCCCCCATATACCTCCTTTCCTAGCCCCAAAACCCTAACTCGAAAACACCACTCCCTCCTCTCTTTCTTACCATTTCGAGCCCCTCCCCCCTCATTTCTTTGCATGCAGCTCATGCTACATAAGTAGTTTGAGCTGCTACATGCCTTGGTATATTTTGTTTAAAATTTTTTAAGGTATAATAATATTTTAAGTTAAGTATTTCATTAATTAAGTGTTATAGAGTCTTATGCTTTGGTTTTTCTTATTTCTAATATGATAATTAGTTATATTATTTTTAGGTATTAGTTTTGCTAATCAAAGCTTAAATCTTTAACTAGAATACAAGTAAAGTTTAATTTTGTGGGAATTAAGGTAATCGTTAAACCCCACTTAAACGTATGGATTAATGTATGCTAGTACATTAGGGTTTTAATATGTTATTTTGCATGATATATGCTGTGTAATATAATATGTGTAGTTATTTACATTGATTGATAAATAGGGAAAGCATGCTAGTTTATGTGTTATGTATGGAAATATTGCTTAAGGTAAGAGTTTGGTTATTAATGAAAATGTTAATTATTTATCCATGTTGTATTATCCTATTGTGACCATCAATACATGGTTAATATTATTGTGAGCTCTAGGGGTATTTTAGTAATATGTTTTGTACAAGAATGTGGCCTATTATGTGTTAGTGCTAATGAGTATTATATTAAATATAATAGTTGTGGAGTTGGATAATGAGAATGGGGTATTAATATTAATATTTCATGTAGTTATAATAATTTAATATAAGTGGTGTAATAAGGGGCAAAATGGTAATTTGTAAATGAAAAGGATAAATTGGTAATTTTGGAAGTAAAGGGGTAAAATGGTAATTTTGGAGGTAAAGGGTAAAATGGTAATTTTTTAAGTAAAGGGTAAAATGGTAATTTGTAATTAAGGGGTAAAATAAGGTAAAATGGTAATTTTGGAGGCCAGGGTAAAATGGTTATTTTGTAAGAAAAGGGTAAAGCGATAATTTTGGATGAAAAGGGAAAAATAGTAAATTGGTAAGAAAAAGGTTAATTTGGTAATTATAATAATAGAAAAGGATAAAATGGTAATTATGATAATAGAGAAGGGCAATTTGGTAATTTAACCAACTAAAAAGTATTGGTAATTTTGATAATGGAGAAGAGTAATATGGTCATTATGATAATAGAGAAGGGCAATTTAGTAATTTAACTAGCTAAAGGGTAATTTGGTAATTTTGATAATGGAGAAGGGTAGTTTGGTAATTATAATAATGGAGAAGGGTAATTTGGTAATTTAACTAATTAATGGGTCAAATGATAATTGTGATAATAAAGAAGGATAATTTGGTAATTTAACAAACTAAAGGGTAATTTGGTAACTAGAATAATGAAGAAGGGTAATTTGGTAATTTAACCAACTAAAAGGTAATTTATTAATTATAATAAAGGAGAATGACAAATTGGTAATCTAACCAACCAAATGGAAAATATGGTAAGTGTAACAATTATGAAGGGTAGTTGGTGACCTAATAAGTATGGGAGATAACTTGGTAACCTAAATTGAGTAAGGGGTAATTTGGTAATTATGCAACAAGGAGGGTAATATGGTAATTTTTCAAGTAAGGAATGGATGACTTAGCAATTATATAGGTAAGGGGTAAATGAGTAATTTGTATCTAACATATCGTTGTGATAACAGAATTTCGTAATATGACTCAAATGATGCTAAATAGTAAGATAAGAGTATTTGACAATTAGTAAGTATCACAAGAACGAATCCGAAATCGGAATTAGATGAGATTATGATGGCCTGAATGGTTCCTCTATATTACCTTAGATAACCATTTAAATAAGAAATATCTAACGATTAGAACGATTGAAAGTGAATAAGTATCTGATTGTGGTGTTTTTTGTGACCACCTTAATTAAGACACTAATACTTAAAGTAAAAGACCTCGAGATTGGGAATGGTGGCTCTTTAGGGGTCGCTACCCTAAAGATGTGGTTTAGCCCACGGTTATTCTAGTAATTGTTGTTGTGCCTTTGTGCCCTAGCCATGCTCTATGTCTTACTCTATTTAGCTCTACGAACCTATTTAGGGGATATGCATACTTATGGATTAGGTGTCCTTGTCGGTAGGGTACTGAGTTGGTTTTATGCACCAGTACGATCAAGGTACCTTTGCATCCCTAGGTTGATAGTTGAAGGATACTGAGTAGCTCATATGCACCAGTGCGATCAGTGTACCTTTGTGTCCTGGGATCTTGATCTCCCTATCGAGGTAAATAAATGGAATTGTTATGATGATTAAAAAGGAAAAACACTAAGCATGAAAGTGAAAGACTAATGAGCCAGGCCCAGTTAAATTATATTATGAGTACCGATCCACCGGATATAATAGTGGCCCAGGAGTGTTTTGCCCTAGATGATGGTTATGAGTACTGATTCACCGGATATAATAGTGGCCTATGAGTGTTGCCCTGGATGATGTATATTTGTATTCCAATCCATTAGCTATAATAGTAGGGGTCTCGAGCTCAAATAATTTGATTTGGTTGTGAATAAATCGTGGAAAATACTAATCACTTATAGTGGAACACCATGTGAGTCGGGGCCAGACAGGTCCACTAATGAATAATAGTGGTCAGGAGCATTCTGTCTTGTATGTATTCCTGTCCACCAGCTATAATAGTGGGATTCCCGCACTCATATGAATATTTATAATCTAAGATGATTGATTAATGATGGACTAATGGCTTAAGGCCTAAAAATATCAATTATTCATTATAACCTATTAATATCTAATTGATTTGTTAAGTGTGTGAATGTATGAATGTGAATATTAAGTATTTACCTTTCATTATGTATGTATGTAGTGTTGTATCATGTGTTGTATTGCAGACCTGCTTTTAAGTATATTTTAAAGGGTTACTCAGTACTGTAATACTGAAGGGTTCCATTCATGGGGCCCCTGTCTATTCAATGAGCAGTGTCCCTTACATGTCGTTTTCAGGTGCTATTCAAGTGGGCTCTCGGAAAAGAGCATAAGGAACTATCAAAAAAGTCCTAGGGTCGTCCTCTTTCTCTTTTAAATTCTTGGTTTCAATATATTCATTGTTTGTGACCATCACTAGTGGATTTTATTCTTGTAAATGGCTTACTACGCTACTCTGATTTAAATATATTTAAGTTTCTCGTAAGTTGTATTTTTCTCTTTTAGCCTTAACACTTAGTACTGGAAGGGTAGGAGTGAACCAGTTTGGTACTAAGTGTGGCGGTAATATCCCCAAAATTCATAGTTTTGTTATTTCGCTTCTGCTAATTATTTTAATAAAACGAAATTTTTTAGTAGTCAATTTTGGAGGTGTTACACCTCTATATTCATCTTATGAAGCTAGTAACCCTATTACTACCGAGCCATCTACAGATGAAGAAGAGGAAGATGTGGAATTACAACAACATACTTTAGGGAAAGAATAATAATAAGAAAACTTTGGTTGTATGTAAACATTTTAATGTGGTGGAGACTAATGGAAAGACAATGGCCATTTACAAAGGTTGTAATAAAAGTCTAAGTGGTAATCCCAAAAAAAGCACTTCTTATTTACATAAGCATATGAATAAATATGTTGGTTTTAATTTTATGCAAGGAGTAGAGCAAAACAAGATGCAATTCACTCAAAAAGGGAAAGGGAAAGGAAATATAATGATCATTAAATTCAATTAAGAAGTTTCAAAGAAAAACTTATCTAATATGGTGGTCATACATGAGTATCCAATTTCTATAGTGAATCATGAAGGATTAAAAAAGTTCATGTTAGGTATGAAACCTTCTCTTAATTTGATTTTGAGGAATACATTGAAGAGTGATGTCCTAATATATTTGAATTTGAGAAAAATAAAACAATATCCTTATTGTATAGTAATAAGAGTTGAGTTTCAATCACTACCAACATGTGTACCTATTAAGGAAAAAAGAAGGGTTCTATGGATATAATAGCTCATTGGTTTCATACTTGGTGAAACTTATAAAGTTAGATACTCAGGTAATTTTAATACTTTTATCCATATCAATTTCTACTTTTTGATGTTGATATTATATGATAATGTTGTGTGCTTGTCTTTATTTGTGGCTTTCTCTTCATTTTATATATGTAAAGGTTCATCCAAGTTCATGCTACCCACATAGATAAAGTTCTTTGTGATGATTTGGTACCTATTTTGATGGATTGAAATATTAATACAAAGCTCACAAACATTAATTGTTGATAATTGTACTACTAACGATGCTATGATTGATGAGATGAAAAGGATATTGAAGTGGTTTTTTGTTGCATAGAAAATATTTTCACATGTGTTATTTTATATATATTCTTAAGTTTATTGTTAGGGATGAATGGATTTAATCCAAAATATAATTGAAATTTTTGTGAGAGTGTTGTGTTTTGGAGGCAAACATAAAAAATAATAGAAAGGTTCGTAGAGATTTGTCTACAAAAAGAAGTTCCTATACTAAGGCCTTAGTGTAAGATTGTAAAGCAAGATAAAAACTCCAATTTTTTAATGCTTGATGTTGCATTGTTGTATAAGGATATGTTTAAGTGGTTATTATTGTTGGAGCCTAACTTTAAATGTTTTCTAGTTTCAAGGAGTGGAAAATGGCTTAGATTATTTATTCAAATTTGTCATTGTTTTATGAGGTTACTTTATTGTTTTGGGGAAATAAGTATCCTACTACTATCTTGTATTTCCCTAAGACATTCTAGGTTAGATTACATTTGACTAAATGGGAACTTGAGGAAGATGTACATATTAAGAATATGACTAACAAAATATTAGAGAAATTAAGTAAATAGTGGAGTTTAATACATGTGATTATGGTTGTAGCATCCATTTTGGATCCTTGATTTAAAATAAAGTTAGTGAAATGTTATTATTCCTTGATTTATTCAAACTCTATTTATGATGAGTTAAATAAGGTTCATAGAAAAATCTATGAGTTATTTTGTGAGTATGAGGAGAAACTCAAACATATGAAGAGAAATACAAGTACAAGTTGTGGTTCAACTATTTTTATTCATAGTTCACAAGGTAGTAGTAGTGCTTGATTAGGTTCTAGAGGAGCAATCATATATGAAAGGTAGTTAACTACCCATGGTGTCACTGATGCATCACAAAATAATTAATTAGTCTATTACTTGGAGGAGAATGTTGTGCCAAGGGGGGGGCATTCATGTTTTGTCATGGTAGAAGACAAATACTAAGTTTCCAATTTTGCAAAGCATGGATAGGGATATACTTGTTTTCCTATTTCAAAGTTTCTTGGAATCTGCTTTTAGTACAAGTGATCCTCATTGCAACCAGCTACATCCAAAGACTTTAAAAGTATTGTTGTGTGGTCGAGATTGGATTTGGGCAGCAATAATGAGTGATAATGGTAATATTTAGTTTATATTATCAAATTTTAGTTTGATTATGATATATATATATATATCATTGAAGAAGTCAATAGTACAAGCTCAAATACCAAACACCTCTAACGTCATAGGAAAAAAAAGATAAATATTTGGTTCACATAACTAAGCACATCACCAAAAGAAGTACTAGATGGTAAAGCATTCACTCTATAATCTAACTCCACCACAATATCTCATATGATTTGATGGGCATGCTTCCTTTTGTTGTGAAAAGCTCTTTGATTACACTCCTACCAAATATGAGAGTTGTAAAAGGCAAGCAGATCCCTTAACGTTTGTCTCCTACAAAAGGGACCTCTACCTACCTTCTCCATCCCCTGTAATATCTCCTGCCATTAAGAGAAATATGACAATCACCTATTCTATTAGAAACATGTGTTCAGATACATGAAAATAATCTACACTAAAAAGAAAGATGGTTATTTGTTTCAAGTTCTTCTAACTATAAACTAAACATGGGATATGGTGCTATTCCCATCTTAACCATTCTTTCTTGAATAAATAATCTTTCTTAAATCACCACACAAAATTGAAGTATATGTTGTGACATGGTCAAAGAGTTCCATATGATTTTGGCCCAGGCAACAGTTCTGCTCGATCTATGACTAGGTTGTATTGGAATCTGATTGTACACTTCCTAATGTCAATATGATGTGTAAAGAAGTTGTGGAAAGTTCCTATCAACTCCATGAGATTTTTGAAAGCCTAAGAAGCTATAGATGGTGTGGATAAGGACCAAAAATCCTTACCTTTGATGAGTATGCATGGATCTAACGTACCTGTAACATATGTTTGGCTATATACAACTGCCGAAGCAATCTTCCTTGAGTTACAACACTCCATTTGTGAAGTTGAAAAGGTCCTAAGCCACTTTTTATCTTAGGAAGGCATACTATAGTCCAAGAAACTCGAGCCTTTTAGGAATTTTGTTCCCTACCCAAAGGTAAGATCTATTAATCTCTTTGAAAACTCATTTTGGAAGCATTAAAAATAAGTTCCAATAAGCTTGTAGTCCAAAAACGATTGACTACACAAGCTAAAACCTCCCTATAAGACTTGAAAGTTTTCATTACCAAGCATTAACCCTAGCAATAAATTTATCTACTAAGGGCTTACAATAACTGTAAGTACTATTCTTAGTAGATAAAGGAATACCAAAATATATAACATACAAGCTCCCTTTTAGAAAATGGTAGAGGCTTGAAATATCTCCTTGTAATAACCCAAAAATTTTAAAAGACTATAATTTAATAAATAGCCTTTATTTGGGATAAATTAACTTTTAAATTTATTTAATTTAATTATTTTGTGGATTTTTGAGTATATAAAATTGGATATGGATATTTAATAAATTAAAATAAATATTTTATTATTTTATCATACTCATTTTATTCAAATAATTTTTCAAATCAATATTTTACTAAAATTACCCTTTTTTAAACCAATGTATTAAATTATAATAAATTAAATCATTAACTTAATTTGTCTATCAAAAATATTAAATTTCATTATTCCAAAAATTATTTTTATTTCATTTCTCCCCATTTTCCTTTCTCCTTCTTTTTCTTCTTTCTCCCTGTGGCCTTTTCTCCCCCTCACGCTTGGGCCGCCAACCCACTCCTTCTCTTCCTTCCTTCTCCCTCTCCTGCACGACGTTGCCCCAACCCACCTCCGTCCTTTCTCTTTTTTCTTTCCTTCTCCCCCGACTAGGCCAACCCACTCCTTTTTTTTTCCTCTTCTTTCTCCCTCGCACAAGGGCCATTTCACTCTCCCTCTTCTTTCTCCCTCGCCCCGCCTTCCTACCCCTCCTTTCCTTTTCTTCTTCTTCTTTTCTTCTTCTTCTTCTTCTTCTTCTTCTTCTTCTTCTTCTTCTTCTTCTTCTTCTTCTTCTTCCCTGACCGTCTACTTGAGCCATGGCAGCATCCTACATTTTTGCCTACTACCACCTGCCTTCTACTGCAGCCTTCTCTCTCTCTCTCTCTCTCTCCCTCTCTCTACCCTGTCATTTTCTTTCCATTTTCGAACTAAACACGACCTGAAACCCCTCCGCCACATGTTGTAATACCCCAATTTTTTAGAAAACTAATAATTTAATAAATAGCTTTTATTTGAAATAAATTAGCTTTTAGAATTATTTAATTTAATTAATTTATGGATTTTTTAGTATATAAATTTGGACGGGAATATTTAGTAAATTAAAATAGATATTTTATTATTCTATCATGCTATTTTTATTTAAATTATTTTTAAACTAATATTTTACTAACCTTATCCTTTTTAATTAATATATTAGATTATAATGAGTTAAATTATTAAATTAAATAATTTACCAAGAATATTACATTTTATAATTTTATAAATTAATATAATTTATTTTACTATTTTTCCATTTCCCTTTTTACCCTTTTTCCTTTCTTCTCTTTTTTTTTCCCTTTTCCGCCTCCCTTGGGCCGCCGACCTGGCTTCCTCCCCTCGCGACTGGGCCTTCGGCCCGCTTCTGCCCTCCTTTCCCTCTTCCGTGCTTGACGCATGTCTAGCCCGTCCCTCCTTCTTTTTCCCCTGGACCGGCCGACTCGTCTTTTTTTTCTTTCTTTCCCTACGTCAGTCCAGCCGCCCGCCTACCCCTTCTTCCCTTCTTCTTCTCCCACGCCCGACCAGCGCCCTTTGCCATGGTCGAGCATGCCTGCAACCACCGCCATGCAGCTGCCACCACCTGCTCCCTCTCCCTCTCTCTCTTCCCCTGTCATTTTCCTTCCCTTTTCGAGCCAAACCGGCTCTTGGACCACACCCCGCGTGCCCCTGTTTCCTTCCCTCTTCTCCCCTTCCTTCTCCCTGCCACCCGACCAGCCCTGCCACCACTACAACACCGATCGGCCAGCCCTGCCCCCTCTCTTCTCCCTCTTCTTTTTCTCCATCTCCCCAGCCTTTCATTCCCACATTTTTCGAGCCTATTCTCCCTCCCGGAGCTCCCTCTTATCTCCTTCCTTCTCCCTCCATTTTCCCCGTTTTTCTTATCACCGCCGCCCGCCGCCGCTTGAACCACCAAGCCCAACCCCTGCGCCGCCTACTGCCACCACCTACTACCACCCTGCACCACCACGAGACCCCCCAAGCCCCTTCGAGCCCTGCACTTCCTCCCTTCTCCTCCTCTTCCTTTTTCTCCCCAATTTTTCCCTTTACTGCCGAGCCACCTGCAACCGCCGCTTCCGCCGCCTTCTGGCAACCTCTGCCGCCACCCAACCCACCATTCGACACCCTGCAACCCCCTCTACAACCGCCATGCATTATTTGGCCGAAAATAGCCCTTGAACCCCTCCATTTTTCCCTCTCCTTTTCCTTCCTTCACAACTCCTCCACCTCGACCCTTCTCGGCAGCCAACTTCGCTGCCTTGCCGCCGCCGTGAAACCACCCTTAGCCTCCACCTACAACCACTCTTCACTTCTGCACCATTCCCTTGCCTTAAAACCTCCCCCAACCACCTTCTTTTCTAGCCTAAATACCCTAACCCGAAAATAATAGATTTTGCTTCCTTCACCCCCCTTCGAACCCTTCCACCCCTCATTTTTGCATGAAACTCACGCTGCTCATGCAGCGTGAGCTCTCCTTTATTTTGAAAATTTCTTGGCTAATTTTTAAGGTATAATGGTATTTTATATTAAGTGTTCTATTAATTAAATTTTTATAAAGTTTTATGCTTGGATTCTTATTTCTAACATAATAATGATGGATATTATTTTTAGGTGTTGAGTTGCTAATTATGCTTGGTAAGATTTGATATTTTGTGGGATTAAAGGTAACCGTTAATCCTCTCTTAAATATATGGAAAAACGTATGCTAGCACATTAAGGATTTTGGCATGATTTTATGTATGTTTTGTGAGCCTAGCATGATATATATAAATGGTTGCTTCTCATATTGTTTGATAAAAAGGAAATGCATGATAGCCTTTGTACCATGTGTAGGTATGATAATTAAGGAAGAGTTTGATTATTGATGGAAATGTTAAATGCTTGTTCATGATGTATTATGTTGCTAATGCATGAGTAATATTATTGTATAAGGGTATTTTAGTAATTTTACTTATGAAGTATGTGACCTAATGTAGGTAGTTGCTAATGAGTATTATGTTGAATAATGACAAGTTGGTGGACTTAGATGATAAAAATGAAGTATTAATATCATTATTTTATGTAGTGTTAGTAAATTCATAAAAATGGTGAATAAAGGGGTTGAGTGGAAATTTTATAAGCAAAAAGGGTATTTTGGTAATTTCAAAAGAAAGGGGTTGAATGATAATTTATAAGTAAAAGAATAAAATTGTAAGTTGTAAGAAAGAAGGGTATTATGGTAATTTTTGAGATAAAAGAATAATATGGTAATTTTATGATTAAATGGCCAAATAATAATTTTATAAGTAAAGGGGCGTTATGGTAATTTTTGGAGAAAAGGGTAAAGCGGTAATTTTGGAGTCAAAGGGCAATACAGTAATTTTATAAGTGGTAAAAATGGTAATTTTGGAAGTAGGGGTAAAATAGTAATTTTGGATGGAGGGCATTATGGTAAATTTTCAAGTAAAAGGGCGATATGGTAAGTTTGAAAGTAAAGGGGGCAAAATAGTAATTTCATAAGTAAATGGCAATATAGTAATGGTATAAGTGAATGGCGAAATGGTAATTTATAAGTAAGGGGTAATATGGTAATTTTGGAAAGGAAGGGCAAAATGGTAATTTTATAAGGAAAGATAAAAATGGTAACTTTGGATGTAAAAGGGTAAAATATTAATTTGTAAAGAAAAAGGAGTGTTATGGTAATTTTACAAGTAAAAGGGTATGGTGGTAATTTTTATAAATAAAATGATATTATGGTAATTTGAAAGTAAGGGGTAGAAGAGTAATTTTGTAAATAAAAGGATATTATGGTAAACCCAATAGTAAGGGGTAACTTGGTAATAATGATAACGACAAATGATAAATTAATAATTAAAGTATGATTAAAAAGGGGTAATTAGACAACTATGATAATAGAGAAGGGTAATTTGGTAAATTAACCAATTAAAGGGCATAATGGTAATTTTAATAATGGAGAAGGGTAATATAGTAATTATTAATATGAAGAAGGGTAAGTTAATAGTTTTAATTATGAAGAAGGGTAAGTTAATAGTTGTAATTATGAAGAAGGGTAATCTGGGATTTATAATAATTAAAAAGGGTAAATGACAATTAAAATAATTGAGAGGGGTAAAATGGTAATTATGGTAAAGGAGAAGGGCAATTTGGTAATTTATCCAACTAAAGGGGCAATTTGGTAATTTAGCCGATTAAAGGGTAAAGTGATAATTGTTTAACCAACTAAAGGGGCAAAATAGTAATCATGATAATGAAGGAGGGTAATTTAGTAATTTATCCAACTCAATGGCGATTTAGTAATTATAACAAAGGAGAAGGGCGATTTGGTAATCTAACCAACCAAATGGGAAATATGATAAGTGTAGCAATTATGAGGGGTGAATGGTGATCAAAAAAGTGTAGGGGATAATTTGGTAATCTAAATTGGACAAGGGTTAATTTGGTAATTATGTAACCTAAAGGGTAATATGGTAATTTGGAGAGTAAGGAATGGATACTTAACAATTATATAAGTAAAGGGCAAATGAGTAATTTGTACCTAACATGTCTTTGAGATTGTGGAACATCATAATATGATCCAAACAATGCTGATTAGCCAAGTAAGAGTATTTGATAATTAGTATGGCCTTAATGATTTCTCTGTGATATCCTGGATAATCATCTAAATAAGAAACGATTAATGATATCAGAATGATTGAAAGTGAATAAGTAAATGATTATCGTGCTTTACGTGATCACTTTAATTAAGACACTATTACTTAAAGTGAAAGACCTCTAGATCGGGAATGGTGACTCCTTAGGGGTCGCTACCCTAAGGACGTGGTTTAGTCCACGATTATTCTGGTATTTACTGGTGTGCCTTTGTGCCCCAGCCAGGCCCTATATCTTACTCTTTCTAGCTCTACGAACCTAGTTGGGGGTATGCATACTTATGGATTAGGTGTCCTTGTCGTTAGGGTACTGAGTTAGCTTTATGCACCAGTACGACCAGGGTACCTTTGCGTCCTTGGGTTCGTGGTTGAAGGGTACTGAGTAGCTGATATGCACCGGTACGACCAGTGTACCTCTGTGTCCTGGGTTATTGATCTCCCATTCGAGGAAAATAAATATGATTGATGTGCTGATTAAAGAAAGGAAAGATACTATTATTGAAAGTGGAATATTAATGAGCCCGACCTAGATGATTATGATATTGAGTACCGGTCCACCGGTTATAATAGTGGCCAGGAGCATTGTGCCCTGGATGATGATTCTTATATATCCCGGTCCACCGGTTATAATAGTGGCCAGGAGCATTGTGCCCTGGATGATGATTCTTTATATATCCCGATCCACCGGTTATAATAGTGGCCAGGAGCGTTGTGTCGTGGATGATGAGTTATATGTATTCCGGTCCACCGACAATAATAGTGGGGGTCCCGAGCTCAATAAAATCAGTTATGTATGTGAATAGGATTATGGAAAAACACTAATCACTTATAGTGGAACACCATGTGAGTCGGGGCCAGACCGGTCCACCGGCAATAATAGTGGTCAGGTGCGTCCTGCCTTGTGTGTTTACTTCCGGTCCACCGGCTATTATAGTGGTCAGAGGCATTCTGCCCTGAGTGTATACTTTCCGGTCCACCGGCTATAATAGTGGGGTTCTCGCACTCACATGGATATAAAATATGATACTGATTGGAATGATGACGGAATAATGGCTTAAGGCCCGAATATATTGATCTTACACTATGACATGGCTTAAGGCCCAAAGTATCGATCGTGACTTATAAATTATTATGCATGTTATTGTTATGTATGCACCTCTCATTATTTATGTGTGTAGCTTGCATTATGTGCCGTATGTGGGCATGTCTTTAAGTATGGTATTAAAGGGTTACTTAGTACCGTAGTACTGAAGGGATTCCCTTTATGGGCCCCTGCCTATTCAATGGGCAGTGCCCTTGCAGGTCTTTTCAGGTGCTACTCAAGTGGGCTACGAGAAAGAGAGTAAGGAGTTATCCGGTATCGTTAGGGTTTTCCTCCTTCTTCATTTAATTTCCTAGTTTTTGATGTTATGTTGTTACTTTAACCACCATTGGTGGATTTTATTCCTGTAAATGATTTGATGCGCTACTCTGATTTAAGTATGTTGAATTTCTTGCAATTTACTCTGATTTATGCATGTTGAATGTCTTTCAAATTGTATTTCATTTTTCTTAGCCTTAGCACTTGGTACTGGAACGGTATGAGTGAACCGGTCTGGTACTAAGTGTGGCGGTAATACTCCCAAAGTTCACGTTTTACTTAATTTGCTTCCTCTAATCTCTTTTAATTAACGAAATTTTTCAATAGTGAATTTTGGGGGTGTTACACATGCCTTCCATTTTCCTTCTCCCTCTACCTACAACCGCCACCCTACTACCTAACACCATGACCACCTAGCTAACGACCTACCTCCCCTCCTCCCCCTCTTCTTTTTCTTCTTCTCTCCTAATTCATTTCTACCCTTTTCGAGCCTTTTTTCTCTATCTCCCAACCCCCATTCTCCTTTATTCTCCTCTCCTTTCCTTCCCCCGTTTTTGCTCCACCACCCTCGACCGTTGCTTCCACTACCCTACCAACCACTTACACCACCTTCTACTAACCTATACCACCAGGCCACCCCCTTGAGCCCGCTGAAGCCACCCCTCTTCCTTTTCTTTTTCTTCCCCCTTCTCGGCCTCCTCCCTACACCACTGCCCTCCGCCACCGTTCTACCACTTCCGCAGCTTCCCAAGCCACTAACCTACTCCCTACAACCTCCCCTACCACCCCCTTACCTCCTTTGGCCAAAACTAGCCCTATAACCCTTCCTTTTCCTTCTTATTTTCCTTCTTTTGTTCTCCTCCACCCAACCCTCGACCCACTTTTCCTTGCCTGTAGCCACCGCCTCCGCCGCCCTTGGCCGCCACCGCCACCTACACCCCTACTCCACCCTGTACCCAACCTCTACCCTAACTCCCCTCCACATGCTCTCCGCCTCACTCCCAAAGCCCTTACTTGAAATGACCACCTCTCCCTTCTTCCAGCCCTATTTGACCCCCTCTTTCCTTGCTGCTTTGCATGTAGCTCATGCTACATGAGCAGGGTGAGTTTGCTGCCTCCCCTTGATTTGTTTAGCTAATAATCTTGAGGTATAATGATGGTTAATAGTAGTATATGTTTAATTAAGTTTTGATAAAGTTTTATCCTTTTTAGTTTTTCCTACTTCTAATATGATAATTATGGGTATTATTTTTAGGTATTGATTTTTCTAATTAAAGCTTGAATGTTTAACCAAGTTACTAGTAAGGTTCAATTTTTGTAGAAAATATAGTGACCATTAAGCCTTACTTAAGCATATGGATATACGTATGCTAGCACATTGGGGTTTTTAATATGTTTATATACATGCTGTGTGTTGTTAAGTATGATGTATTTAGTAGTATATGTTGATTGAAAAAGAAAAGCATGTTAATTTATGTGTCATGTGTAGAAATAATACTTAAGGAAGGAGTTTTGTTGTTAATAATGATGTTAAGAGTATATGTATGATATGATATGTTAATATGGCCATTTGGTGCATAAGTAATGTTAATATGAGCCCTAGGGGCATTTTGGTAATTTTTTCACGTGCAAAGGTGTGGCCTAAAAATGTGTGTGGTAGGTGCTAATATGTGTTAATGATAATTAATAATAGTTGGTAGAGTTGAATGATGGGTATGGAGCATTAATATTGATATTTTATGTAGTAAGGGTATTTTGGTAAATTGGTATAAAGGAAGGGTAAAAGGATAATTTAATAAAGTAGAAGGGTAAAATGGTAATTTGGTATAAAGAAAGGGTAAAATGGTAATTTAATAAAGTAGAAGGGTAAAATGGTAAATTGGTGTAACGGAAGGGCATTTTGGTAATTTGTAGAAAAAGGGGCGAAATATTAATTATAATAATGGAGAAGGGTGATTTGGCAATTTAACTAATTAAAAGGAAAATTTGGTAATTATAATAATAAAAAGGGTAATTTGGTAATTTAACCAATTAAAAGAGTAATTTAGTAATTATAATAATAAAGAAGGGTGATTTGGTAATTTAACCAACTAAAAGGGCAATTTGGTAATTATAATAATAAAGAAGGGTAATTTGGTAATCTAACTAACCAAATGGAAAATTTAACAAGTGTAATAAATATGAAGGGTGATTGGTGACTTAATGAGCCTAAGGGCAATTTAGTAATTTAGATAAGTATAAAGGGTAATACGGTAATTTAATCCACTAGAAGGGTAAATTGGTAACTTAACATATATAAGGGGTAAAGTTGGTGATTTAATAAGTATGGAGGATAATTTGGTAACCTAACATGAGTAAGGGGTAATTTGGTAATTATGTAACATAGAGGGTAATATGGTAATTTGACAAGAAAAGAGGGATAACTTAATAATTATGCAAGCAAGGGGAATTTTGGTGATTTTGTAGAGATGATGGGGGTAAATAGTTAACTCATATATAGCATGTCAATGGGTAGTTTCATAATAAGACTTAAGTAACATTGAATTGCAAGATAAGGTTATATGATAATTAGTAAGTATCACAAGAACATGGGCCTGACTCTGGATTGGATGGATAATTAAGGTTAAGGTATGGTGTTATTCTTATATTCATGAAGGAGGTGTCTTAATCAGTAATCATGCACGATATTATGTGTTGGGTGTGAATTAAGGGCATGTTAGGGTTATATGTGCCATGATCCTTCAATGTGAACTAACTATACTCTAAAACTGTAATATGATTATGATATGATAACCTATATGGAATGTGAACAAATGGAAACAAATTCTAAATTGGAATTGGATGAGATAATGATGGCCTTAGTGATTCCTCTAGGTTATCTTGGATAATTATATAAATAAGGATTACCTAATGATATCGGAAACAATTGAAAGTAAATACGTATGTGGTTGTTGTACTTCTCATGATCACCTTAATTAAGACACTAATAATTAAAGTGGAAGACCTTGAGATTAGGAATGGTGGCTCTTTAGGGGTTGCTATCCTAAATACATGGTTTAGCACACGATTATTTTGGTATTTACTGGTGTGCCTTAGTGCCCTAGTCAAGCCCTACATCTTACTCTATCTAGCTCTACGTACCTATTTAGGAAGTATGCTTACTTATGGACTAGGTGTCCTTATCGGCAGGATATTGTATAGCTTGTATGCACTAGTATGACTAGAGTACCTTTACGTCCTTGGGTTGATGGTTGAAGGGTACTGAGTTACTTGTATGCGCCAGTATGACCAGTGTACCTTTGCGTCTCCGGGTTCTTAATCTCCCCTTGAGGCAAATAAATGGAATTTTTGTACTAATTAAAAGAGAAAACACTAATCATGTAAAGTGAACAATGATTTAGCCGGGTTTAGATGGATTATATTATGCGTACCGGTCCACCGATTATAATAGTGGCCTGGGAGCGTTTTGTTTTGGAAGATGTATATGTGTATTGATCCACCGGTTATAATAGTGGCCCAGGAGCATTTTACCTTGGAAGATGTATATGTGTACCGATCCATCGGATATAATAGTAGCTCAGGAGCGCTTTGCCCTGGAAGATGTATATGTATATTCCGATCCACTGGCTATAATAGTGGTGGTCCTAAGCTCAATAAACCAATTCTTGGATGTGCAAAAATTATGGAAAATAATAATCACTTATAGTGAAACACCATGTGAGTTGGGGCCAGATTGATCCACCGGTGATAATAGTGGCTAGGAGCCTTCTGTCTTGGAGACAGATTCACCGGCGAATATTAGTAGTTAGGTGCGTGTTGTCCTGTATGTTTCCAGTCCATCGGCTATAATAGTGGGATTCTCGCACTCACATGAATATAATTCGAGTGATGATGTTTAAGTAATAATATTCATTAATGGATTGAGACCAAAAGAGTACTATCATCATTACGATATGCTATTATAATATAAGTTTAGTCTTGATGCCTGCCTCTATTGATGGAATTGCTAAGTACGTGGATGTTGTGTTATACTTCTCTTGTTGTATGTGCGGTGTTGAATGATGTATTGGTCTGTATGTTATAATCTCATATTGTGTATGTTTTGTGTGTTACATGCAAGCCTGCCTTTCAGTTTGGTTTAAAGGGTTACTCAATACTATAGTACTAGAGGGTTCCATTCGTGGGCCCCTACCTATTCAATGGGCAGTGTCCCTTACAGGTCCATGTCAAGTGCTATTCAAGAGGGCTAGGGTATGAGAGTAAGGATTATCCGAAATTTTTTTAGGGTATTTCTCCCACTCTTTTTTTTTTATTCTTTGGTCGATGAATTTACTTTTGTAACCATTGACTATGGGCTTATATGTTTTGTAACGATTTTAGTGCGCTACTCTATTTTAAATTGAATTTGTATAAATCATGTTTTATCTCTTTTAGCCTTAGCACTTGGTACTGGAACAATATGATTAAACAGTCTGGTACTAAGTGTGACAATAATATCCCTGAAATTTACGGTCTTTGTTTTTCACCTTTACTATTTTCTTTTAATAAAAAAAAATTAATAGTAAATTTTGAGGGTGTTACACTAGTATTATATCTATTGGTTTTTATTATTTCAATCCTCTACTAGAAAATAATTATTATAAAAGATTAAATTATCGCGACACCTTTCATGCTTCTTTTGAGGATGAAGAGGGTGATGACGATGAAAATAAGGTAAAACTTAACTATTTATAATGTTATTAGTAAATGTAATATACATGAATATATATGTATTTTGAATATTATTTTTTACTTTGTTGATGTACCAGACACATGCATAATGATTGAAGTTTGAAGATTCAATAATGAAAATTGAGAAGTTCTTTCTACCATGATTCATGACTGTTATTTGTGTTTTTCCACTAGTTTTTGATTATTTTAAGATATTATCTATTTTTTTTAAACAAAAATATTGTTGTTGGTATATTTTACCATGCTTTTTTATTTTGTAACTCAGAAATGTTTTGAACGATTTTCTTGTTATTTAAGTGCTTTTATTTGATGTATAAAATGCTAAACAAATTGGGTCTTACTAAGAGTTGATGATGGAACTTGGGTTAGCTCCAAAAAAAGAGAAATAGAAGAGAGGATAATATGGTATAAAGATTTGATATTCAAGTAATCCTTAAAATCAAATACTTATAATCACCATTTAAGGTAATAACTCTTAAGATAAAGATTGTAATATTTTTGTAAAACTCAACAAACCATGCATTAGGTTGATTGAAATGAAAACACGTGACTTGGGGGGTCTGCAGAATACTAAAAGGCTTCCTCTTTCATTCATCTTTACACTCATATAAGAGTGTAAGAATTTGAGAAAATTACAACCAACTCTTAGGTAATCATAAGGGTTCAACTTAACCAAACTCTACTATAATACATGCTAATTATGGTAGGACTCAAACAATTAGCATGGGAGCTGATGGTTTGAGCCTCCCATCATCCATTTCCCATGAACTAGATGTTACATTAGGTTTACAAGCTATCCGTCGGATATCCATTATGACTTAAGAAACATCAATTACAAAAAAAAAAGAAAAAATGAAAAGGAAAACTAGTACATTACTAATGCATATGATTAACTAAATGGAAAAATAAACCTTCCCCAATGCCCCCTTTTGGTCGACTACTTTGGATACATTTTAGTACATTAACTCTCCTTAATTAATGCTAATTAAGGTCTTGGAAAACACCAAAAATTAACTCCAAATTTTGCTTCAAAAGTAAAGTGGCTGCATACTTGTGATTTTCGAATAATGTGTGCTTTATGTGTTGATTTTTGCTGGATGTTGGTCTAATCTTGCATGAATTTTCAAGATATATTTTTGAGTCATATTTAAACCATAATGAAGCCAAAAAAAGTGGTGAGTTGATGGCTTATAATTGTTGTTGCATGGCATGCATGGCTCCTTATAATCTAGCTCATATTCTAGTCTAAGTAAAGAGAATTTTTTATTCTACTAACTTAGAAAAATTTATGAATAGATCATTGTTATCACATGAGGGGGATGCTCTTTTATCATTATTGATGTGAATCATAACATTATCAGCAATAATTGGTTGATTTTTGAAAAGTTGATAATGCCGTGGAATTCTAATAGGTGACAACTTTGTAACATGACTAGTTTGTGTACCATGTATATACGGCTACTTTGGTAAATGATGGGTTTCCCTTTTTACCTACTAATTTGATTATTTAATGGACTTTTTCTAGTTTTATATGCATTTTAATGTTAACAAACAGGTTTGTAAGTGATCTTGGCATAATCAAAAATTTTGGCAAGTAAACAGGTAGGGGTAAATAGATAATTATAATCTCTTAGTGAACAGATTCATTGGGTAATAAGTTTATCCATTAGGTGACACATTATCCACTGGCTATTGAATATCCAATGAATATAAATATTAGTGAGGTAATAGGTACCCATTTAAACAAGGGCTTGGATATGGGTGTAATACCCCAAAATTTACAACTAAAAATTTTCATTTAATGAACATGTTTATCTGAAGCGAAATAACCAAAATGTAAATTATGAGGATATTACCGCCATACTTAGTACCAGACCGGTTCACTTCTACCGTTCCAATACCAAGTGCTAAGGCTGATTGGGATAGACATTAAACACGAGTCGATAATTAAAATGAGCATTCATAAAAGAAATGAGTCTTTAACTGTACAAGAAATCAGAGTGTGGTAATCAAAAGGTACAGTCCAAAAGTACAGTTTTAAATTATCAAACAATAGAAGACATCATGCAACAGAATAAAACAAAATATAACGGTACAGTGAAGACAAAACAGATGATAGACTCCGACCATGTCACTCTTGACCCCCCAAGCTAGATCCAAGCTCAACTCTCAGCCCCACCTAATGCTTCATAAGTCTCGTAGGCATCGAAGATGGAATCACCGACCTGCACTAAGTCAGAAGGGCCTTCTACTCGTGGGAATGAGCAGCACCCATAAAACAGGTGGTCAGTAAGCTACATATTGAGTAAGGTAACCATGCACTAAGGACAACACATGAGAGCACATAACACAATCATAACAACATGATAACATACAATTTCTCAGGTAAATAAAGGCCCACAGCGGTCCGGATAAACTGGTTATTTATTCTCTGAATAGTACTCATTTCACACCATAATTTTTATCAATCCATGCGAGTACAGAAACCCCAATATTATAGCGGTGGATCGGTCACTTACAAGGCAAAACATACCTGACCACTATTATACGCTAGTGGGTTAGTCTCTAGGGCAAACGCTCCGGGCCACTATTACGCTTGTGGATCGGTCTGGCCCCGACTTTCATGGTGTTCACTGTAAATACTTAGTATCTTTTATGTGTCTTAACAAATTGGGGTTTGGTTTATTGAGCTCGGGATCTCCCACTATTATAACTGGTGGATCGGTCACTTATAGGGCAGAACACACCTAACCACTATTATATGCCCGTGGATCGGTCTCTAGGGCACCCCGACACCTGGCCACTATAATGCCGATGGATTGGTTTGGGCTTGGCTCAATAATTTTCTACTTTACATGATTAGTGTTCTACCGTATCTTATTTGACAGATTCCATCCTAGATATGCATGGCTAACTCTAGCTATACTTATCCTCCTAAGAGGGTCTGCCCCATATCTTGTGACATCTGCACCTCCTAACTCTTCCCGACATCCTTCCCGTAATCCACTCACTTAAACCGGGAGCCCAACTCCTAAGTGTGGGGGTCGAGGCCCACACCTTATACCCTTAAAGTCCACTCACCGCCTTACCATTGGGTTTTTTTTCTTCAGAAACCCTAATTTGGGCTTATGCGGCCCATCTTTCTCTGCCTCACACAACCCAAACTATTTTAACACACCACACGTCACGACTCTTAGATTCAACCCTCACTTCATGCCCCACTCATTATCATTTATTTTTATTATTTTATTTTTCTTCTTTCACTCCTCAAATTAAGGTTTCCTCCCAAACCCTAGCCTGGCCTCCTACACACCCTTATACTGTCCCACGTACTATTTTTCACCTGAAGCCCACAGTCACCCAAACGACACTCTATTACCTTCCTCACGCTCCGATGCAACTTTTCATACGTAAAGTTTGCCTCCATATGGACTCTAACCATCCCATGCAAAACCCTCGATATTTATCATGCCAAACCCTAAAATTTCCATACAAACCTTAGTTCCTCCCATGCAAACCCTAGTTTCTCCTACTCTTTCATTTTATTTAAATCCCCCCTTTTATTCACCACTCATGGATCATGGGTTATTTAGGTCATTCTTACCTACGTTAGCCAACTTACTTCCCCCAGGTTATCTTATTTTCCCATTTTTCTCTTTCATACCTCCATCCCACATCACCACATCAAATACTCTAGCATACATGTCCTAAGGGCCACATCACATCACGTCACAACTTGCAACATATCCATATTAGCATATACCAGAAGAGATCACATGAATATACCTTTGTTCCAAGCCGCACTACACATGAAACAATTAAGATAATAGCATATAGAACACGAGATATAATTATGTAGGACATCCAAGGCATGTGAGACACATAGCACACATTCGGCCTTAGCTACACCCTTACCTAAAACGTTGTCGGCTTGGAGCATGCTCCTACGCCTCCTGAGGGTTTTGACTTGATTCACCTATAAGAGGGAAATACTATGGGTTAATCTCCCTCTAACAGAATTACCATAATTTCCTATTTTACCCCTATCATGGCCTACTAAAGCTAATAATGATAATAGTAGTTTTATAATTAAAAGTAGGGTTATTATTCTCAAAATAATTAATCATGCCACTACTAACCAAATTAAGTCTTAGTAATATTCATAGTATTAAAGTAATGGTTTTAATATTACTACTAATAATATTATTGTTAGTTTTTATAACGATACTAATATCAACCCCAAATTCTAGTAGTAGTAGTAGTAGTAGTAGTAGTAGTAGTAGTAGTAGTAGTAGTAATAATAATAATAATAATAATAATAATAATAATAATAGTGATGAAAATAATATAGAAGTAATGGCCATAATGATGCTTATACTAATAACGCTAGTAGTAGTAGTAGTAATAATAATGATGATAATAATAATAGTAGTAGTAGTAGTAGTAGTAGTAGTAGTAGTAGTAGTAGTAGTGATAATAGTTTCAATCTTGATAATAATGCTAATAAGGTTCTAGAAATCATAATAGTAATAGCCTTGGTAATAATATGGCCAAGTGTAATAATAATAATAATAATAATAATAATAATAATAATAATAATAATAATAATAATAATAATAATAATAATAATAATAATGGAAATGATAATAATAATAATAATAATAATAATAATAATAATAATAATAATAATAATAATGTCAAGCATGAAAAGGGATAATAGTATTATAATGGTCAAAGTTAGTATTAATATTATTAGTAACATAGTAATGATAATACTAATAATGATAATAGTAGTAGTAATAATAATAACAATAATAATAATAAGGATAGTAATAGTAGTAATCATAACAAAGTTGTAGTCTTTTAAATAATAATACCATTAATTAGAAATATCTCTGGAATAAGAGTTAGAACATAATAATAATAATAATAATAATAATAATAATAATAATAATAGTTAATAATAATACTATTAATATTAAAAATCATCAATGCTTTTATACAAAAGGTTTAAGGGTTAAGAAATTGGGATACCACCTAGGCTTGGTGGTGGAGTCGCTGGCAGCGGCGGTGGAGGAGGAAGAGAGGTGGAGAGATGGGTGTAAAGGCTAGGGGAGAGGGAAGCAGGGGAGATGGAGGTGTGGGGAGGTAGAGTAAGGTCCCCTGGTTGTTTTGGGGGGTAGAGGCGGCGCTATAGGTGGCGGAATCAGTGGTAGATGGCTGCACGAGGGGCGGCACAAGGTCAAAATGGGTTGTTCGGGAGGGAGACTTTGCACGGCCGGGATGGCTTATGCAGAACAAGGCAAGGAAGGAAGGTGGCTCAGTTGCGTAGAGGGCAGTGCAAGGAAAATTTTGGTGGCCGGAGTGGGTGGTGGTGACGGCCAATGGCGGTCTGTTTGGGCGATGGTGCACGGTCGAATTTCTGGGCTGCCAAAATCAAAACCCAATTATGGCAGCCTTCGGGGCTATATATAGATCGATTGGAAAGGAAAACGACAAAGGGGAGCAGGAAAGTAGGGGGGAAAGGGTTATGGTGCTCCGGTCGGCGAGGGTAGGCCGGCGCAGGTCTACCTTCGTAGGCCATTTTTGATGGGGAAAAAGGGGACGACACACGTAGGAGAGGGGATGGCCGGCCATAATGAAGTGACAGTGAAGACAACAAGGAAGAGAGGAGGAGAACGACAGGTCAACCGGCGTGATCGGTGGTAGAAATCCTGATGCCGATTGAGGGAGTTGTAGGCGGCTCGAGGAAGAAGACGATGCAGGAGAAAGGGGAGGGGTTGGACTGGTGGTCTAGGAGAAAAGAAAGAAATAAAAAGTCAGACCGATTGGGAGAGGAAGAAAAAGGACTGGCGATGCGGGCCTAGGCCGCACATTTGGAAGGGGAGGAATTGGGCCGAAGGCAGGCCGACCCAGGTTGGGGAAAAGAGGGAAGAAGGAAGAGAAGGAAAGAAGAAGGAAAGGAATAAAAAGGAAAAAGGTGGGTTGGGCTTAATTAACATATTTTGGGTATTTTGGGATATAAAAACATTTTAATATTAAAATAATAATTAAATTCTCTTTTTTTTGGTTAATTTAGGTATTTTGAAAGATTTTTCCTAAATTTCATTTTAATTAGAAAAATACTCAAATTTCCTATTTAAATTATTTATTAATTTCTCCTAGATTTGCCTTAACTAATTCCCTCTTATTTTAATAAAAATAGTTTATTTAATTAATTTTCCTAATAAATTCTTATTTTGCCATAATTTTCTAAATTAGGATTTTGGGTATTTCAATGGGTAAATATTTTTTATCGGGCCAGGTAACAAGTAGGGAGGATCTAATTTATACCAGCCTCATTACCATCCCTAGAAGAAATATATATAAGTAAAAAGAGAGATAAGATATAATAAAAGCAATGAATGTTAACAACTAAAAGTACTTATACTTGAATAATCTGAGGGAAAAATAATCAAGAGTTTTAATAATTGAAGAAAGTATAAAAACTAAAGCTATAGATTAGTTGGCCTAAACTATCACATCCTGCCCCACCATAGGCCTCTAATAGTTATCCCCAAAGTCCGCTATCGTAGCCATCGCTAACATGAGTCATATCAAAACTCTACAAATAATTATGTACTCCTAACCATCAATGGATTTTTATACATAACCCCAATTCAACACATAACGTGTACAAGTTGTGCTGAGTAAATCTAAATCATCCTAACACATAACACATGGTATCACACATTGCATAACAAGCATTAACAAAACATATACATGGAAAGGTAAATACGAGATATGAAAAATCATGAGATCAAACATATGATAATGGAACTTGAGTTAAAGCAACTAAGACCAAGACTACAATCCACACCAAGAATTAAGAATCATTTTAATTCATTAAAGTGACCACATAAGTCTATTTACTTAAACAATTGAGTAGTGAAATATATTATCATCCATGGTCTTTCTATACCATGAAAGTCATACAAGTAACAAATATAGACATGAAGTATGACATAAACCATAACCAAATAATGCAAAGTTTGAACGAAGTCAACCATCCCTAACAACTAATTTCCTTAAGTGCACACACCGCTAAATAGATCATAAGTCCAAAAGAGTAGAAAGTGGGCCCAGCCAAAGACATATTTTAAACAAGTAAGGGTTAGATTTCATTTCTTAAAATTTTATGAGATTTTTCTTAATTGTTGAAACCTTAGGTTGTTCTTGCATGTGTATGATCTAAGAAGTTACCAAAAATTGTACTTTTTTCATCTTTAGTTTTCTGATGTTCTTACTCGAGAAAAAGTTCACCTATTTAGATCCGATTTGCATTAGTATGTGTATCAATAAGCATACAAATGACATATACACGTTCTTCGTCCAATAAATGCCCTCCAACAAGAATAATTACAATATCAAGCCTTATGTGCCAATATATTGAGATTAAGCCCATCGTTGATGAATGTCTCTTGTTGGACACTATTTTTTATCAAGTTATGTATATCATATGATACTTCAGGAAGCCTCGATAGAAATAAATACCATGACTTGGCTCATATGTTAATAGTGGGAGTCACAACTATAACAAGATGAAAAATAGGGAATAATAATATGGGATTTTTCTCTAAAATAGATATATGAAGTTGGAACATTGCGGGGTTGACGATGAGGACATAATAAGGAGATAGAAAGTTGGAAAGTTCATAGGAAAGGGATACTAAGGCTCTATTAGCAACTTGTAAATAGTTGATATTGAATAATAACTTATATTTGGAGTTAACTAATAGTCAATAGTAGAATTTAATTTGACTAGTAAATTTTATTAATCGTTTATACGTTAATTCAAAAATCTAATATTTAAAAATAAATAAATAGATTTTTCATTCATGTTTATCAAACACTTTGAGTGTAAGTTTAATGTAATTAAATTTCTAATATTTTTTTTTATAAATTTGCTTAAATATTGTTTACCGGATTAGGAATAAGATAGGATATATCAAAGACAACTTAAAATTCTATAGCCAATTTAGGAGAAAAAATAGACCGAATGATCTGAACAATTAAAAGTGTGCTTCATCAATTCTGAAAAAAAAAATATACATCATCAAAGTAATAATCATTTTCTAATATAACACAATCTACCTTTTTTTTTGTTCAAAATTTTATTTCAAAATATAAATCATAAGGTAAAAACTCATACGTATTAAATTTTATATATATTTTTTTACTATAGACTCTATTATTTTTTCATTAATTAATAAACAAATTACTAAAAATATATTTTATAAAATTATTTTAATCATCTTATATATTTTATTTTTCAATCAGCGGATAAAAGTGACATACTGACATATGTTGACGAACGGATGGAATATTTCACGGTCTAATACGCACCATAAAATCTGTTGTGGTCTTGTACTGCCATTTCGCTGTCCGCGGTAACATCCATCATCGGACGAGAGGGAGAGGCCACAGAGAGTAGAGATACCATCGCTTATCTCCATTTTCGGAACCAACATTTCTCGCTCCGGACGGGTAAGTGATCACAAAACTGTCATTTTCATTCTTCTTTTTCTCGTTAAAAATTCTCGACCAAATATCGCTCAACTTGCATAGCTATGCTATTTTTGTAGCATTGGAATAATGGAATTGCAAAATCCAGGAACTGTTAGATATCACTGCTGAGCATAATCGTGCTATTTCAAAGATACGCGTTTGAGTATATATATATATATATAATATATTCCCCAAGTTTTTACAGCTTTCTGTTTCTGGTCCCTAGAGATGTGGTAGTTTTAATTCCACAAATGATTGGAGTAGCTCGTTGTAGAGGAGGAGTAGGAGGGTTTTCCACGTTGAGCTCTTCCATCTGTCACCTGACATCGACCAGGTAGCTTCCTATTCTTGGTTCAGTATTGCGGTCGTATTCCTACTGTTATCATAGTTCATAGGATTCCAGTGTCCAATCAAATAAACGTTTCTCTCTGTAATTGGGGTGTGGTAAGATATTCCGATCGCGACAGGTGGTTTACCTTCAATATATAAGAAATTGAGTGTAGATAAGGTGAAGAAAACAGGAGAGGGAGAAAATTTCTTCGGTGTGTACTCTCTTTTGCCTTGCACTACATGGCTGCCAGCAAGTTTTCAACTTTGTAACTATCAAGTAGCAAATCCACTGTCAGTAACAGTACACTGAATGGGATTGGAATTTATAAAGCAGCAACTTGCGGTTGTATTATCATGGCAGAGAATGCTTTTCTTGTGTACGGAGAGGTCTGTGGTAAAATGAAATGTTGGTTTCTAATTTTTTTGGCACATTCAAGAAAGGACGCAATTGCTGAAACTTTTAATCTACGACAGAGGTGAATGATGATGTTGGATTTGCGTGAAACATAGTTTTTGACAATGACACATGAAGATGAAATTTTATGGGTGAGTATGCATAGATTAGGAAAATGTGGGGGAAACTCGACTGTATACTTTACTATCATTGTGGATGGTATGCCTCGCTGCTTCTGAAAGTGGCAAAGTCAAATTAGTGTCTCAAATACTCAGTATTGGTAGAGTTCTGTTTTCAGAGTCTTAAGCCAACAATCTAAAATCATTCAAAGAACTTGTATCCAAAAGCTCTAGTGGTTCCTTTCTTCCCATTTTTTCAGAAAGATTTCTGGTTGGTCAAATTCCAATAACATTTTTAATCCTTAAAATCTGAGTCTGATAATTATGTGTGAAAATCTCATGAGGGATATACTATTTCTAGGATATTTCTGCATAGTACATTGGAATTGTCAAAAGGAGTACAATTTTGCTCTCCTTAAATTAGTATGTCTATTATGCATCTTAATTATCTATTGTAGTTGCATCTTAATGACAAAGCTATATCAGGAAGGTGATTAATTTCATCAGAGTAGTTAAAGATGACCCCACCAAGGCAAGTGTCAAGAAGGCAATGCTGTCTGCTAAAAAGAAGGAGAGGGTCAAGTTGCCTAGTTATGAGGATGACGGTGATGACAAAGTGTATCATATCAGTGAATTTTTGAATCATCCTACTGGAATTGAAACAATGCTGAATGTCAATGCCTTGGAAAATTATGAATCCCTTGATCTTAATACATACAGGTGATCTTCTTCCTCCTTTCTCATGTATTTCTTCATTGTTTTATAAACATATGATGATAGACCACTGAAGGAATATTTTTATTGTAAATTCTTACCTTACGTATATAGTTGTGGAGGGCTAAAACTTGATCTTGCTATAATAGTGTTGCTGCAGTTTCCTTCACTGCTTCCGTTTAGTTTATTCATGGAATCATGGGTCTCAAACGATTTCTCCTTGGATTAGGGTCAAAATCTCTGGATGGATTCTTATCTGTACTCTCTTTTATATGAAGGTGTAAACTCCCAAAGATTCAGCTGTTGAACTTGGAGGTGGCACCGGTGCTGGACTTGCAAGTAACTTCAACTAGTGATGATTGCACTGTCGAAATGTTGTCTTGCAAGGTCAGTTTTTATCTCTTATCATGAAGATAGTTTTCAAAAATTAAAGCATGTGTTATGCTTGGAGCTTGTCA
Organism: Tamarix chinensis; assembly: GCA_030549775.1. NCBI lineage: Eukaryota > Viridiplantae > Streptophyta > Magnoliopsida > Caryophyllales > Tamaricaceae > Tamarix > Tamarix chinensis. The sequence goes on from CM060172.1 coordinate 49,462,689, forward strand.
AGTTGCTGAGGCTGGACGATTAGTGTGGGCAGGGCTCCTCCCCAGTGATTTCTGATAACCGGCAGTTTACGCCAGAAGAAATCATTCCACCAGAATTCAGAACACCTATGTTAGACTATTAAGTTCATCAAATTGTACATTATTCCATGTACCACTATTACAAAAGGATATGCATCAAATTCTATCCCTTTTCCACTCCCGCTTGATTCTAGGAGAGACTATGGTTAACACTATGTATTGTGCACAACCGACTCAGCAGCTGTTCTTCATTCATCAAAATGGGCTGTCACACCAAAGGGTGTGAAATTGAAGAAAATTTTACAATTTTTGCTCGGGGCATACCTTTTTTTTTTTTTTTTTTTTTTAATGTTGCTTTGCTGCTACAACCTATCATTCTGCTGCAAGGTGATCAGTGCTTTATTGGATGAATAATGTTTTCATTTCACAGAGAAAGATTTTGTACGCATGGACACCAATCTATATGAGGAAACTTTAGTTATTTTTCCAGTTTTGGGGGCTTAACCATGAAAATACGTCATTTTGCAGAAGTTTTTATTATTTTTTTTTTTTACCCAAAACCTCTAACACCTTCATTTTCACCAATGACCATCACCTCCAAAAAACCTCCACTTCACCACCAAGAGCCTCAACCACCATTGTTGTTCAACACCCTCATATTTCTTATCTAAACAATTTCATTATGAAAGTACAATGCGGCAGCGAAAACTGAAAATAAGGGATGTTATTGTCACATCTATCATGAAGAGAGTTGAACTCATTCATCTATCATGCAATGCTAGGTATGAAAAATATTAAAGAACAAGACACATAAAACACCACAAAAGGTTAGCCTCTTTATAGAGTACAAAATTTTAATAAAAGATTATAAAGTCGAGTAAAAACTAGAAACACCCAACATGAGACATAACACCGAAAGTCCTACTCCGTGATTCCAACCGAAGCTCTAACAATATCTATATCATCTATTCCACAACCGCTAAAACATAATTGGTTCAATACAAACATTTGGAGCAAACTTATATAACCCTGAGCAAATAGCATGCTCACCAAAATATACTCACATACAATATAAAAACGTCGTAAACCTAACATGATACACCACTAGGGCACACAACCATAATGATAGGTAATAATCCCGTGAACTTGTTATCATAGAACTCATGCTTTTAAAGGCAGCTTAACACGCTAAAACCCTATTGTGCTCAACAATCTTACGACACACAAACGTGTAAAATCATGCTTAGCTAACACTTTACGTGGAACAGCATCAAGTCATGCATAAACCTCTAGTAATACATGTACAGGCATGCAATACCAACAACCATCTCTATATACAAGGATAGTGCACATAATGTCTCCTACCAAAACAATAACACACAATGGTAGTGCGCATAATCCAAAATAACTTTAACTCTCTTCTGAGGCAGATTAGCCATGGAAGCCACACTACTATCTAGTTGTGTACACCTTAGATAAGATATATAATTAAACTTGGAAGGGATTACAATCTCAACCGTGGCATGAAAGCCAAGGCTAATAACTTGTACTTTCTAGACATCTATCAAGGATGGTATTGTAATAGATTAGCCACTCACCAAATTAAGTATCTAATTCTTTAAGTACGTGTACTCCTTATAAGGTTTGTGATTTTACTTATGAAAATAGAAAGGACCATTTGACCCGAAGACCTTTAGCACTTGCGACTAATCGAGGTTTGAAATGCTTGCCGAACTCCAAGTATTTTTCACATAATTAATTAGGGTTTTATTTCAACCAAGGATCCCAAGATCCCACAACAATATGCAATGAAGAAGTCAACAACACAACTAACCATAAAAGGCTAATGTTAGACAACAAGTCATAACCTCACAACGAGGCAATCTCTTCTTTAACTTAATTCTTGTTCAATTTACTCTCTTAAATTCAATTATTCAAAACTAACATGACGTCAGCTAGAAGCTCTCTAAGGCCATCTTAGCACATCTTACTCAACACATAGGTGAATTCAATTTGCTGAAACATATTACAAAGGATCATATTCTCAAAATTTACACCAAAAAATAAGGTTGCACACCAAAAGTCAAACCAAAACCAAACTAAGCCTTAAGCCCAAATCATAACCATGGGCTCAAGTAAAACCAAAACCAATTAAAATCATTTTAATTCAAAATCCCACAAATACTTTATGGCACAAAGAATCACATTGGAGGCAATAAACGACCAAACCGATGGTGAAAAACAACGTGCAATGTCAAAATAATTCAAGTAGAAACTTTTAAAAAAATACTATTCAAGAACGACAGAAAATGTTGTTTTATACCAAAAAGCTTAAATCTAAATATTTAAAATATTTTATTACTGAAATTACTATTCATAAAAAAACTGGATTTATTAATAAAGGATATTATTCACGTTAATACACGATTAACTTTAAAATACTATTACTGATAAAATATTATTCCTATTAAAAAACCATTGCTATTAACCATTGAAAATGTGCTAAATCAGCAATTGATTAGCCAAGAACATGAATAACATATTCAAGATCTCATTGGATATTTCAAGAATGCGAAGAACATGATAAAGAAACCTAAAGCATCCCAATCTTTAACTAAATATAAATCATGCTTCACAAGCTCAAATCAAGACATGTTATACATGAAAGGTATCCTAAACGTGCCAACAATTAACATGGTGTCATTAGATTTAAACAATAACAACAACATCATCCAAAACACTCCAAAAGTGAAAAAGTCAAAAGCATGATAAAACACTTATAAAACATATCAAACAAACCCAAATCATAATGTGTGATATACCAAAATCATCCTAAAAATATCAAGGACTATTATAATATACTTAGATTTAACTAAAAACCTATAAATCACAAATTATGGCCAAAAGGTCGAGCCACTACATAACACCCAAAAAATTATGCTAACTTGAAACTGAAACATATAATACATATCAATTCTATTTACTTTGGTTTTGGGAGGTTTACTCAAGCAATAAAGCTGTGATCGTGGTGTCGCAACCGATATTTTATATGATGCAGTTGTCGCAGTGTGATTTTTTTTTCACAAAAAATATTAGTAATCATTAAAGATAGGTAAAATATTGTCAAATATCAGCCAATAACCGATATATCACCAATAAATATGTGAAATTCAAAAACCATCGCCTATCGCCAATTTTACATATTGGTTGACCCATAATCCGATAAATATAGGCCGATATTATCTATCAGGGCTGATATTTGATTGTATGGGTTTTTCTTTATTCCCAAGCTTTAACAATTAAGAAAATAATCAAGATAAATCTAGGACAACCATATAAAATATTAGAGAAGACATTGCACAACAATACAAATCAAAGGAAAAGGATTGAAGAGAATGGATTAAGAAACTTATCCTCAAAGTTTGAAAGCATTATTAAGCTTCAAACATAGTGAGAAATGGCCTTGAAGGTGATGGAATTTAGGGAGAAAAGAAGAGGAGAAGAAAAATGATCATGTTTAGATTAGGTTTAGAAACTTAGGAATTAAAGGTATAAGGGTTGTTTACTAAAGAAATCAAAATCAATTTGGTCACCACTTAATTAAGGTGACGCCACATGGAAAGGAAGAGTGGCTCTCAAGCCACCATACTAGAGAAAATGATTGGAGGAGGAAGAAAGAAGAAAAACTAATTAATCTTAAATAGAAGAAGATAATTTCAAGTTTGTTACTACTACCAAGGGGCCACGAAATTCATGGGGCCTAAATAAGAGGTTCACATCCATACTAAACAATAATGAAAGGGTAGGATCAAGTCTTATAAGTTTTAGATAAAATTTGAGGAAGAAAAGTGTGTTTTTATGATTTTTACAACCTAGAAATATCTAAATAAATCCAAAAATAATAGAAAGAATAATAAAATATTTTTCGATCATACTTAGCTCAATAACACCAAAATAAGATGACTCCTAAAGTTTTGTGAAATTTTGATTGTTAGAAAGTACTTAACAAGGTCAAAACACATGATTAAGACACACCATTATGATGAATAGGGTTTCTTTGCGAACAACTTGGTTTTTCATTTTAAAAAAGTTTATAAGACTTATATAAATGTGGGGATTTCAAATATCCACACAAAAGAAGAATATTAAAATAGTTTAGAGGCCAAAAGTGGCTTGCAATTCTCACGGAACACAAATATGTAAGAAAGGATAAAGAGTGCTAATTGAAACGTTCTGAAAACGCAACTAGGATTTCAAAAAGATTTGATAAATTATCAAACTAAGGTAACCAATATCAATACTTACCCAAAATATTGGGGTATTATATCACAGACTCCATCATCATCGTCCATTGATATCAACTCCCTCCTTTTCTTTCCTCCCCCCCTCCTTAAAACACTCCTACATTACACTATCCTCTAACCACTAAAATGATGGCGATGAGAAATGACATTGAGAAGCTTCTATGGCTTCATTGACCCTTGACACAGTCAGTTAGTTGCTATGTTTTCTACCTGGCTGCTTGCAACTTTCAGGCCTAACTTTGCAGTTTCCAGCTTCATGGCTAAAATTGTTGTGACGTATTGTGGACATGTATTGTTTTAATATTAGGATTTGGTGTGTGGTATGGTTGAGTTGATTGTTTTGGAGAAGGATGACAATGTTGGTTGTTTTGTAGAGAGTAAAAACATTTCCATGAAATCTTACTGTTAAAATATATGCTTTGGGAAGTAATAAAAAATGTTTTTGGTTAGAAATAATAATGGATCAAGGTGATGTATTTTGCAACAGTAGGACCTAGCAGAAGGAAAATATTCTTCTAATAGATGCCATGACTTCAATCATAACTTGATGACACACAGAACTTCCTTGAATGGGTCAATTGTTTCATGTTTTATCCTTTTTCCTTAAACATTCTTTTAATATATATGACTATCCTCTTCATTGGTATTTGTGTGACATGTTTTTATATGTTCTGTTGAATTATTTTAGTGCTTTTAATTTTTCTTAGCCTGATCTTACTGCTCATTTATGGCCCCTTTAATCTCTGTTGACTAAAGGTTTTCTTCTTCTTCTTCTTCTTTTTCTTTCCTTCCTGAGTTGCAGTTTGAAGGTTCTGATATTGTAAAGCAGCAGAATGAACGTTTCTTTGGTACGTTACCAAACCAATCTATCATTGAAGTATAATGTCTACATGCAATCTGTTGGATAGATGCTTGCATGCTGATGGGTAAGAAAGATATGTCTTACTTGAAAAAGGATATATAGAATTGAAGCAGAAGCAGGAGGGTAATTGCTGAGCTCAAAGAAGGAACTCTGAATTTGTATTACATATAACTTCTTTCAGACATCAGATTCAGTCATCCATTGCTCAATGCGGCAATCACCAGGACATAGTATTTTGATTGGAACATCAGACTTAGTATTTTGATTGGAACGTCCCTCTGACCTTGATTAGTATTTGGCTTTGAATTGCAGCATCCATGAAAAACTGCATCACATGGGAGAACAGTCCAGATCCATATTTGTATGTTGATGTGAAGCTGAACGTAATCCTGGAGGTGGTTCTTCTGCTTTGATAAGATTTGACAACTGAACATGTCTTGAATGATTGTGCTAGAAGAATTCGTCTTGATGTGCCAGTGTTCATACTTGAAACTTATAAAAATTAAAATATTGAGCAGAACTAAACTTGACTACTCCAGCAAAGCACCATAACTATACTATGTTACTACTTACTAACCACCCTCCCCAATATAATTTTTGTTCAAATTCAGCCGTTACATTTGGCATAAATAAGTTTTTTAAGCATCGAGAGTTCAATGTAATTTAGCATTTTACGAGTGGCTGCAAAGTTGGCCCAAATAAAATACTTGGCCTTGGGTGATAAGTGATAACACTGTCACCTTCTAGCTAGAAATTGAAGGTGGCTTCTTGTCTTTACTCCATTTCTTGAGGATATCTGAAGTTAGAATGGAAACCTGCTCTTGTCACTGAAGAGATATTTGATGCTTATCTCTCTTTGTTTTTTTTTTAATTGCATATTGTTGTCAAAATTATAACCTGTCTTGTCCTCATGTTAGTTTCACTAACCCCCTCCCCCATTCCTATTTGGTACATTTCCTTTCTGGTCATTAAACTCCCTTATTGTAGTCACTTTACTGATTTATATTGATCTTCTGCAATGACTGAACATGAATATCTCTCTAACCTTCCCTGAGCCTGCCTGCTGGTGGCTTTCTTTGCTTGGCTGTCTTTTATTTGCCTGTAGCTCCATTACCAATTATTGAAGCTCAAACATTTCATAGGATCAGGGGGGGGGGGAGAGAGGAAGCTAGGGCTTTATCCCCAGACCTATTGGCTCTAAGGCTAGAGTCTCTAAGTTCTCTGGCTGGCAGAGATAACACCTGTTGCTTCATGCCTTACCATGATCATCATACAGGTCTGTGGTAGTTATATCTTTCGGTATTTCATTTGAATCATGAAATCATTCTTCATATAGTGTTCAGTGGCAACTTGAAGAACTTTAGTTGACACGCTTGGATATCTTTCATTGGGTGAATAAAATGTTTTTTTTTTCCATTACCTGTATTTACTTCAAAAGAATAATCCAATCAGTTTGAGAGAAGAGTGGATGGGAAGAAGGAAAAAGAACTAAAGAAGATTAGCTTAAGAAAAAATACCCTATCTTCTAAATGCATGAAAATTTGGGATGAGAGGATAGGGAAAATGTGCTAAAGATAGGATTTTAGAAGAAAGAATTGCTTTTGGAGTATCTATTTCTTGAGGCACACAGGAGATGGTTGAGATTCGAGATTTTGGAGAGGCCTTTTCAGTGTTTCTTGAAGCATTTCTGTTGTAATATTCTCTATTTGGCGGAAAGGTGTTTGTAATACCCTATCTTTTTGTAAATGTATTGAATGAGAAATTATGCCATTTGTTGATGTTTGATCTTGATTTGGAACTATGATTGGGTTTGAGGTAAATTTTGATTTGAAATGAGGTTGGGAAAACTAAATTAAACAGGTTTCCAGGTGCAACAATCGACTAGTTCCATGAACCGTTCAACTGATTCTTCGTTTCAGCTAAGTGGTTTTTACTCAACCAAATTGATCGATTGGTTGGAGAACCGATTGATTGGTTTATAGAAGAGTTGACTGGTAGGCCAAATCAATCGATTAGTTTGTCAAACTGAGTACATTTTCGAAACTTAATTTTTTAGAAAAATTTCTTATAATAAAATGGAACTTTGATAAAGTTATTCCAAATTGTTCCTAAAAGATTCTCAACCTTTCTTATGATATATTTGGCCTGAAATACTGCCTCAAACTGGTCTAATGAGTCGATTTGAACAACTGAGGGGAAAGATGACCTTAACTTTGTCTTCTTCTACCTCTCTCCTCTTCACACTTTTGAAATAATTGCTTCAATTTCCAGACTTGATTCTGTTTAGTTAGGAGATTCCTTCCATGCCGACCTTCTATTTCTACTCTTGTGTTTGAAATTTTTGGACTAATCGACCTGTACTTCTTTAGAATCACCATTTGAGCTCTGTAGGATAGGGTAGCATATGGTGGGCAAAATCTGTTTGTTCAACTCAAATTTGAATGGTAAGAATTAGGGTTTTCAATCTGTTTTTTACCACACTTGTGATTTGTATCGATTTGTTAGCTATAAATAGCCGTAATTGCCCCTTTTATTCGCCTTTTTTCAGCCACCGAAAATACTTTAGCTCTCTAGCATTCACCTTCTCCCTCTCCATTTCAAGCCTTGCATTGAAATTCTTTTGCTCGTTTGATCCATTCTCTAGCACCCTCTTGTTTTAATTGTTAAGTAAGAAAGAGTTAGATTCAGGAGAAAGTTGAGTGGTTTACCAAAATCTTCCTCTGTTTTTCTATCGGGTGTGGTATGTTTGTTTTTCCCTTTTTATTTCAAATTCGGATTTGGGAAATTTATTCAATGAAGTTAAACTTGTTTTTAAGGTTTTGAAAGTTAAGGATTTCTGCTTTGAAGAAAGTTTTGCTTGCATCAAGTAAGTCATTCTTGTAAAATGTGATGCGATTTAACCTTCCATGTTATGGAACCTTTAAAGTTTGATGTTATATGTTGGTATGAGTGTATAACTTTTTAGAATTGTTATTGAATGGTTAGATTGTGCAACTTGAGAGAAATGCATGAATTTTTAAAGAAAAATTAGGTTGTGATGATTAATGGTGAAATATGCAATTGTGGTAAACTAGAAATGTGTTATGTGATGTTAGTCCATGTTTCAATTTGTTATGATAAAGAGATATAGGTATAATCTGAATGAAAATGTTTGTTTTGTGTTGTTTGAGGACAAATCGATCGACTGATTAGGTCTAACCAATCAATTAGTTCCTAGAATAGTCGACTGGTCGACCCAATCCGTTGACTGGTAGGTCTACAGGGATCTTAGCATTGCTCTCTGCTTAAATCCATCGATTGGTTGGGCGGAACCGATCGATTGATATATGAACAGTCGATTGGTTTGTCCCAACTAATCGATCGGTTTGAGGGAATCTTGATTTTGGTCGAGCCAAACCAATCGATTGATCAGCCCTAACCGATTGACTGGTTGGTACAACTAATCAACTTGTTCATTGGTTTGTGTGATTTTGATTTCTTGGCTTGGATATGCTTTGAGATTATGCATTAGACTGTTATATAACTATTTAATGAGTAAAATACATTTGTTACCATAGATTAATAACCTAATGAATGCATTAAATGAACCATGATTCATGACAAACTCAATGGGTGTTGTAAAGGTCTTGATGGGTAAACCACAAATAAAATATGATGGTTTTGAAAAAAGGTGATGAAATACAGACCGTGTTTTGGATGGATTAACATAATGGATATGGTTAATATTGAGCAAGCATAGATGGAAATCCTACACATGGTTGGGGATGGAAATGGTTAACATGGAAGAAATATATGAACATATTGTTTATATATTGTATGGGTCTTGTCACTCTTGTGTGATCACATAACTTCAAGAATAATGTACTAATCACGTAAAGTGAAATACAATCGGGCTATGTGTGGGTTTGGGTTACCTGATCCTTGATGAGCTACCGGAGGTTAGTCTGCCTTCGGACGTTTATTGGTGCCTTTGGGCGGGATCCCAGTAGATTTCGGTGTCTTACCTACTGACACTGATGATATACTAGGAGGTATCGATACTAAAGGGTTTGGTTAGCTAGGTGGTTGGCTTCAGTCTGGACTTATGTCAATTGTGGTTATTTGGCTTTAGCTTGGGCTTATACCCATTGATGGTTATTTGGCTTTGGCCTGGATTTATGTCCATTGTGATTTTTAGCTTCGGCGTGGACTTTATGTCCTTGGTTTGGATATGCTTCCATGGTATGTGAGACCAAGGGATGGTGTATAGTCCATCGTTCGATAATAATGATAAAAAGTTAGAATGAATACTTAGATAGTAATTGGAATGAATACTTGGATAATGATTGGAATAAGTACGTGGATAAGAAATTGAATAAGTATCTAGATGAGAATAAAATAGGGATGTGGTAGAATTAGAAGCTAAAAGAAAAGGAATTGAAAAGAGAAATAATGACTGTAAATGAATAACCTAATTGATTGAGCAAGTTGGAAAATAAATATGTAAAATCATGTGAATGGATGGTGGTAACTCTAGTTGTCATTTGGATAACCTGTTTGGCACTTGTATGTGACTATCTATTGTATTGTACTATGAAGACAAGCATAATGCATCCTGAATTGTCTGAGTTGTGCTTGGTATTAAATTCTGATACATTACCAGATCATGATAGAGTAGGTACACTTATTTACATGGCCTTGGCATGACTCATGTTAAATATGATTTTCATGATATGATAGAACCTTGTCTGCTTGTGATTGTCGTTGAGGAGGTTATTTGGCTTATTCAGTACGTAGCATACTGATGTGTCCTTTTGTTTAGTCACTTGCTCATTCCCACAAATAGAGGGTCATGTGCAGTTTTTGGAAATGGCCAGTAGAGGGTTTGCCTCATTTTAGGGCTTGAGAGCATGGATATCTGGAGGTTTTTGTGCGGTCTGTGATGGACCATGATTTGGGGTCACACCCTAACTTGTTTTCCACCGTAATAGCCCTGTATTTTTAGTTAATCTATCTCCCTGTATTTGACTATTTCGGGGATCATTGGGGTCCTATGGCGTAAACACTTTCTTTATATATTTATGTATCTTGTTCTTACGCACTCTACTTTAGTTTTGGTTGGTTTGATTTTTTAACCTTATATCTAACATGGGACGGACGGATGGCGTCTATCCTGTGTTAGGTACGACGGTAACACCCTGTTTTTTCTAAGTATGCTTAGTATTTTCCGCTTCCATAATATTTTAAGAAACATTTTTTGATAGTGAAAAATGAGGCTGTTACAGCATTTGAGGTTTCCCACAATCTGATTTGATGACTCCTGATGTCTAAATTCGGAAGATGCTCAATTGCCTTGATGGTTGGAAAATGGAATGTCAATTTTCTTACATGTTGCATGTCTTATTTTGTTCTCATTATCTACCGTTCAGAAATACTAAACACTTTCTTATTTCATGCATATTAATCTCCTTGTCAATTGTAATCTACATTTATGTGAGCTATGGCCATATTAAGTATGTGTAAGCAATATTTCTGTGATATGCAGCTTTATAGTCGGCCATTTGCTCTGCTACCGGTATCCGCTGTTGAAGGCCCCGGAAACATGTTAGTCTTTCAATATCCGAGGCATTGAATGTGGACATCTACTATTTTTCTTTCATATCCTTTATTTTTGTCTGCAGAAATGTTGAGAGGCGTGTGTCCTGGTCAGTGAACAAATAAATATGTTCATGTACATTTGTGCATGCATCAACTGGTTAAACCTATATTCTCTCTCCGTTTCAGTTGACTCTTAGATTTACTGTAACCATCATGCTTTTTCCTGTTTCTCATCTCTCCATGCTTCTCGCTTAATGTATTTAACCATGATCAATAAAGGAACAGATTTGCTTGTCTGCTGTTTCCTTTGTTTTACTTTATTATTAAGAAAGTCGAGAGTATGCTGGACTATTTTTTCTGTTGCCAGACATGTAAATATTTTAAGGGTATTTCTCTCAAGGTATATGCGCCGGACGTGCAAAACCATACACCTGTATTACTACTGGGCTTGCCTGCTCTGGGAAGCCATTAATTAGCATTTGGTAAATTTTTCTTGTATTAACCAGCGACGCTTCGAGAAACATCTGACAAAAATTTTATAGATATAATTGGACGAGTTTTGAGTGGCCACTTGTGCTATGGTAAACAAGGAGTTTTATTTGATTGCCAATAATCAATGACATGTGGATTCTCAACGCGCTCTTTCAGATGTGATATTATTAGTTATAAATAAATTTGTTATAGGAAGTATTCTTTGTCACTTCAGAAAGTCGATGGGCATCAATGAATAAATCTATCTGATTTCCTGGGTTTCATGCGCGGAGTGTGTGTCAAAACCCAAAATTGACTGAAAACCTCTTGTATAGTTCTGTAACGAACTTCTCTTTGGTAAGCAAAGAACCATCTATAGTTCTTTTCAGTTTACAAAAATTACAAAATGACCAGAATATCTTTCATAGAATGTATAACTTCTACAAAATCCCCATTGGGTTTTCTTCACTGCAATTTTGCATGAAATAAAGTTTTGGGATGTTCTATGGTTGTTAGTTTTCGTTATTTTTATTTTATTTTTACAACACATTTGGGAACAGTTTTTTTTTTTTTGCCCTTTCCCCTGTATTAAGAGAAGATATGACGGATTGGTACTATATTTATGTTTTTTGGTTTTCCACCAAGGCTTGTCCTCCTAAGGGTGATTTTTTGCTCTTTATTCAGTCTCTTTGTTGTCCCAACTATTGATGCATCTTCTGTGGTGTATGAAAATCTATTGAAGTGTGATTTTTGTGGTACAGAGTACTGCAAGCTCTTCTAGACAGATTGGTTCCCCTTCTATTGCAGCAGTTATTGGAAAATTATAACGTTTGGGTTGAAAAGCAAGATAAGTGTTCTTCCTAAGTTCAGCTGGCATCATCTACATAAGAGTGAGTTATCCTGTTTTTCTATGGACATGAAATATGATCTGCCATTATCTGTTACAGTAACTTAGATTGAGCTAAAGACACATTGTTTGTCCGTTGCTTCTGTTCTGTACGATGTTGTGGCCTTTCACATCCAAATTGCTTCTGAGGTTAGGTTGGTTCTTTTCCTTTCTCTTTCAGGATTAGCAGAACTTCCTAGACATCAACTTGATGAAATTTCTGTCATTACAAAACCTCATTATTACTTACTATGCTGCACTTGTCTTCCCAGCAAAAATATACTGGGACTTCTTTCATCCTTATCATAATTGAGTTTCTAAATCAAAGAGGTTGTACTCTAGTGGTCAGTATTAGAAATCTTATTCTATAGTTCTCAGATTCAACTCATCCTAAGCAGATTTTGCCTTTTGGAAACAATCTATTTCTTGTCTACAAGTTAATAGTAATGATAATGTGTACAATTAGACCTTCCGAGACCATGTTGTTGGCCTGATTAAAGTTGGATTATTGCTTCTTGTGCAGACTCTAATTAAAGCTGAACATGTGTTGGAACATGTCTATGAACCCCTTATAACTACAATGTGAAATTATATCCACCGCGTGTGAGCCATGCTGTGAAGGAAACGTATTCTATGGTTGTATTCGGGTAACATTATTTATTAATTTCAAATGATTTGAAATCTTACTTTTTTTTAACTTTTTAATACTACCTCTACTTTTTATTACAAATGAATGTAAAGTAACTTTGAATTAATTAATTAATATCAAAATATAAATCCAAAAATATCACTTCTGAAAATATATACATTTTACGGATGATAAGCGCGTGCTTGAATCCACAGGACCATCCTGGTGATTCTTATCCACCTCCTGTTGCTTATAGAAAAACATGCTCTGCAGGTTTCGGTGCCCTATAGCCTAAAGTAATATTTTATGACGGGCTGCGTGGTAATAACATTCCTATATTTGCTGCGTCCTGCTCTAACCTTAAGTTTTTATGCTACGTATATTCTTTTTGAGATTATGAACCAACATACACAATGGAATGGAATACTTGGGAGGAAGTTATAACCGAGTCAACAGCCCATGTCAAGAACATTTCCTGGGGACGCACTGCAAGATTGTTATTTTCATGCTGATAAGAGTTTGATGATGTTGTGCTTTTCTCATAAATTGCATTTTATTGTACGATTCATGCACCTCGATTTAATTTTTGCATTACTTGTTTTTCATCTTCATTCGCAGTCTCAATCTTGCTAACGATTTCATTTGTTCGCAGAGTCAAGGAAGCTTTCCAAAGCAGACCAAGTTTTGAGCCGATCATCTTACATTGATTGACACTAACAGTACGCATACCGACAATCAGCCTTCCTCCCCAAACAGGAGACACAAGGGAAAAGAGAAAAATGCTTGGAACTGCGAAGGCTGTTTAAATTTTATTTTTCAGTCAATTCTACACTTGTATATTATGTGATCGTGCAAAAATATCCTTACAAGTGCGAACTTTGACCGCTTCTCAGTTGGAAGACAAGCACAAGTTATGAATGAACAGCCATTTATGAACCTTACTTGGGAGTAAACTACTGAAGAAACTACTTCGAAAGGATCGGACATGATCCTTGTCATTCCGTCCACGACAAACAGCAGATGTTCATACTAATACACTACCTTCAGACTTTGTTGATAATAAAACTGCAATTGCTACCAGCAGCAAAGTTGTACATACACGTGAATCAACAAAACATACAACGATCCAGAGTGAAAAGCCCAGAATTCACACGTGAACATTGTTTGAAAAGCACAACGCAGACATATTTCAATGCGGGCACAAAAACATCGAGCAGTTTATCCAGGCCGGCTGTAACGCAGACATCACCAGTTAAAAAACTCCTGCAGACAGAAACTCAAGACATGAGCAAGTCACATCTACTTTGAAATAATCATGAACCCTCTAATATTAAAGGCGGAAGTTTAAGGGTCAATCAGAAGACGAGAGGGAAAATGGAGCAAAATCGACACACATTCAACTGATCACCGAAAGGTTCAATTGAGATGAGTCTGAAAGAAAGCAACAAAAGGCAGTAAAGAGAAACAATGTGCTCAAACGTTCACGGAGATCATACAATATAAAGCAACCCTACTTCAAACATCATGAGTTCTAACCTCATGCAATTGCATAGTCAACTTACATGAACTAGTGTCATAATGGATCATAACAAAGAACGCATGGTTGCGTGAAAACATACCATAAGATTAGCGCATGACAGCAGTTTGCATTCTCATCTCCTTCTGCGATCATCATTGTGTCCACCACCCTCATTCCTCCTCCTTTCACTAGGTCTAGATTCATCATGCCTAAATCTCTTGTGAGAATCTGCATCCCTCTCATGCCTTCTGATTCCATGCGCGTCTTCTCTTCTACTGCGCTTTCTGCTTACGTCCAAATCTCCCCCATCTTTCACGTGCTTCCTATATTCATGATCCTCCTCAGCTCTGCCATGCCTCCTCGGAGCCTGTACCTCATCTCTCGTGTCTCTAGCTTTTCCTTCATATGAATTGCCATTCCTCTTCCTGATAGCCCCATCCATATCCTTGGGTCCCTCCTCTTCATCTATATCATGCTTCCTCCTACGATTGTCATTGTTATGCCATCTTTCCAAAAAATCCTCCCCCTCCTTGATATTCTTCTCATTCTTAGGTTCCTCATTCATGGAGTGATTGTTATGCCTTCTCCGAGCCTGCACCTCATCTCTCATGTCTCTAGCTTTTCCTTCATATGATTCGCTATTCCTCTTCCTGCTAGTCCCATCCATATCCTTGGGTCTCTCCTCTTCATCTATATCATGCTTCCTCCTACAATTGTCATTGTTATGCCATCTTTCCACAGAATCCTCCCACTCCTTGATACCCTTCCCATTCTTAGGTTCCTCATCCATGGAGTGATTTTTACCCCCATCTTTACAATCAACATAGCGGCCGTCTTTGGATTTGTAGTGCTTATCCTCAGGCTTAACATCATTCAAATCCCGGCCTGAGTGTTTCTTATCATAGCCATCAAGATCAGACTCATGTCTTCTACTTCTGCGATCCCTGTCTACTTTTTCTCCAGAATCTGAACCATTTCTATCAACGTCTCTGTCATACCTTCCATGCCTCTGGCTTCTCTCTTGTGGCTTGTCTCTCAATTTAATCCCCTGGTCAGCTCTAAATCCATCATCAACATCAAGCCTCTCATAGCTTTTCTCGTCTTTTCCATCGTTCTTGTAATCAAATTTTTTATGTTGGATTCACTTTTCTGGTTCCTCCATCTTGTGATACCATGATAAATGTTATCCTCACCAGAATCATTTCTCCTTTTTCTCGCATACTGGTTCACATCTTTTCTACGTCTCAGAGGGCCATTCTCATCAGAATCACTATCATAAACATGACTCCTGTGAACCTCAGCATATTTATCATTTTTGCGGCTAACATGGCCATCACGATAAGAGTCACTATCTGAATCATGCCTTCTACGAGCCACTGGAGATCTATCAGCTCCTTTTTTCTGATATACTTCATCAGAATCATCATCAGAATCATGCCTGTCACGAGCTTCTGCATATTTGTCTTTTTTATGGCTCAAATGGTCCTTGTGGCTTGAGTCACTATCTGAATCATGTCTTCTATGACCCACTGGATATCTATCTGTTCCTTGTCTCTGATATCCTTTATCAGAATCATGCCTGCCACAAGCTACCGCATATTTGTCCTTTTTATGGCTCAGATGGCTCTTGTGGTCTGAGTCACTATCTGAATCATGTCTTCTGCGGCCTTCTGGATACTTTCCAGCCCCTCTTCTATGATATACTTTATCAAAGTCATCGGCACTATCAGATCCAGATCCATCTCTACTATCTTTGTAGCCTTTCTTGAATCTCTCCAATGACTTATGCTTGAGCTTAGCTTCAACAAATGAATCACTTTTAGACTCACTGGTGTGTTCACTCTCAGTATCTGATGATTCACCACGCCTCTTCTTTGACTCTTTCTCTTTCATGTTTGGAGTTTGTTCCTTTTTCCTGCTACCTGGCCTTTTGTGCACTTGTTTTCTGCGTCCTTCATCTGAGTCATCACTACTGGAGCTGCTACCATCACTATCCTCATATTTACTCTTTCTAGACCTTTTCAGTGATATTTGCTTTCTTTTAGTGTCAACATCAGAAACAGTCTCATCCTTACTCTCAGAATCTGAGTCAGAAGAATAATGGTTGTGCCGTTTTTTCTTGCCCTTCTCTTTCCTGCTCAATCCACCATAGTTGTCAGCTTTAGCGCCTTTGACAATTCCCTTCTCAAGGTTTCCATATTGGATCTGGTCATCCATGGCTGGTAAACTGATATCCTCCTGCCCATGCAAAATTTCCCCTTCTTCATACTCGCTGCCCCCTTCATCCACAATGTTCTTCTTTTGTCTCTCCCCTTCAGTCTCAGCCAACAATTTGGCTTGCTTCTTGGCATCTGTCTCCTCTAACCCAAGAGCAGCTCTTAATTGTTCCATCTTCTTCTCCTTTCTAGCAGCAATTTGGTGGGTTTGTGTATCTGAAACACTGAATAGATCAAACTGTATGTTAATATTTCGTTATGTAAAAAGAAACATAGATATAAGAACATCCATACTCCACCATATACTCAGTAGCCCAACATTATGCACCCCTCGAGTAAAAGGATCTGCATCAGCATTGTATTCCGCGATAAAGAAGCATAAACGGGCTTTAAATGAAACAAAGATGAAAGAAACAAATCATTGAATCCAAAATATACGATGCTGATCTGAGGATAACGTGCAACATAGATGGGCTTAGTAAGGATTTATTACTGTCACCCTTGAAAATCCACAACCTTTTAATACAGGAAAAAATAGAGTAAAAAACATGATGGGAAGAAATTGGACTTCAGATGTTGCACATTGAGAACTGCCTATGCACCTGAGACCGGGGAGGAGAGAGGAAGAAGCTCCCACCGATTTGAACAAAATAATAACACATGTATGAAATGCAGGATGAGCAAAGATACTTCTTATCAGAGACAGCCACAGGAACAGCATCACCATCAGAAGCAGCGGTACCAAAAAAAAAAAGGAAAAAAAGAGGCTCCCATCAACTTCAACAAAATAAAAAGACATGTATGAAATGCAGGATGAGTAAGCATACTTCTCATCAGATACATGTATGAAATGCAGGATGAAGAAACATACTTCTTATCAGAGACAGCCACAGGGACAGCACCACCATCAGAAGCGGCGGTAGCAGCAGCGTCAGCAGCTTCAAGAGTCCTACGAGTCTCCTCTACCTTCTCAGAAATCTCAGCATCAGTATAACCCTGATCAGTTAGCTTATCTTCGAGAATGGTAAGCTTGAGCTCAATTTGGCGCTTACGATCATGCTCTAGTATTTCCTTGTTGGGTTTTCTTGTGATACCAGCTGTACCCTGATCGGGCGCAAAGCCCTTACTGTTATCTACAAGAACTTTGGATGCTTTCGACCTCACAAAGAACTTGTTAGTCTGCACGTAGCCGTTGGTACCTGACCCTCTAGCGGTCTGTAGTCCTATCCCGTTATACATCTTCAACGAAACACTGAAGAAAATCATGCGCAATTGAATGTTAGAATTGGATATCTGGCATATAATAACAGGAGATTAAGACGCAAGTATCGATCGAAAATTTCAAGAACTATTGGCACAAGAATTTACAAAATAAAACTTGGGTTAGAGACTATTTAAATTAGTCTGTGTATATTATTAAGAATCAATTGGCAAATGAAAATAGACAGACAGAAGGTATCTGATTCCCAGACGAATAGGATCTTCGAAGAGGAAATACAATTCATTCATTCTAAAACCCTAATATAATAACGAAGTGCCAGGCAACAGACTCATCTTCCTACCGTAGCAACTCTTCATTGATAATAAAAATAAAATAAGCAACAGGTTATATGATGGATCTAAATCAATCAAATCGAAAACGTCGAATTGATCCTAAACCTAACTCTGGACGCAAACCATATGTAATCGAGAGAAAGCGGAAGAGAAATAGTGAGACCTTCTAGGGAAAATTGGTTGCGGCAGCAGAAATGAATTGGTTCAAACAGCAGCAGCAACTTAGAAACAGCGCAGAGGGAAAAAAGTGCAAACGAAATCGGAAGAATATCGAAAGAGAGGGAGATGATGGAGAAATAAACCTAGATAAAACCTAGATAAGGTGGAATATATAGAGTAAATCAGCATAACCGATATGTAATTCCCCACTCTCACTATTTTATTTTATATAGCTGTTATTCAGAAGACATAAATCTATTGTAAGGAAAATATTTGGTAATAAAATACTAAAACGTACCTATTATATGGAAAATAGACATTTATTGCACAGAAAATATTTGCACAGTGAATATCTATTTTACTCCTGTCGGTGGAGTAGCATTATTTGACCTCTACAGCAGGCCAAGGCATCGGCAAAAACTGCCGATGCACCAATTTTTTTTTTCAATTTCGGCCGAAATAAGTAAGTTAACATCCAGGCCATCGGCAATTATTGCCGAAACCAGGTCATTCCATCGGTAATAACTGCCGAAGCAGCATATATATATATATATATATATATATATATATATATATATATTTTTTTTTTAAATTTCGGCCGAAAAATTTAAGTCAGCATATTTATTGTTATTATTTCAACCGAAATTGAAAAAAAAAATATTTGGTGCATTGGCAGTTTTTGCCGATGCCTTGGCCTACTTTTGGCAATAAGTGCCGATGGCCTGGGCCAGTTTCGGTAAAAATTGCCGAATATGATCCATTGTTTCGGCTGAAATCGCCGATGTTGATCGTGGTTTTCGGCAAAAATCACCGATATTAAGGTCACTTTCGGAATTTATTTTCCACGGAGTAAAAATATGTTTTCTATATAACAATACCCATACTAAAAATGTTCTTATATAGGAATGCTAACTTTTTATGCGGGTTCAAAGCTCCGTCGAGAATTCTCTGTTTAGATTCGGATTTGAGGAAAGAATTTGAAAATTGAATTCTGGTTCGGGAATTTTTAAAGAATTTTTTTTCGAGGACGAGGTGAGGATGGGTTTAGAGTTCCCATTTTTGATCCCGTCCCGAATATTTATATATATATATATATATATATATATATATATATTATATTATATGATATATATATACACTTTTTTTATAGAATATAAATTAAAAGTATAATATAAAAAACAAAGGCCTGAGGATCGGGGATCGGACATAGAATCGAGTTTTAGAGATCGGGTTTGATTTTAAGGTTGGGAAGTAAATCAGGGATAAAAAATTAATCGGAGATCGGGTCAGGTATGGAGATTTGATCTCCGTGAAGATCAAGTGGGATAATTTCTAATAAAAAAAATCTAAAATCATATTGAATTCAGAGATTATTTTTCTTACCGGATTCACTCGTTGCCATCCTTTTTCCTAGAGCTAGTATTTAAAGGTGTTGTATCTTTTATTATCTTCACCTTGACATTCTATTAACTTCAATTTTTATTATTATTACTCAGTCGGCCGACTAGACTGGCCAATATTTGGTGAGCTCTTATTATTTGCTATTATTTCCTAACATCATTGATTTCTATTAAAAGGGAGCAAAGGTTCGGTAGCTTCTGTCAGGTGGGTGTAGAGATTCAACAAATTCTGCCATTACATACCTATATTTTTAGGGTATTGTTATATGGAAAACGCATTTTTACTCGGCGGAAAACAAATACCGAAAGTAACCTTTGCATCGGCGATTTTTGCCGAAAATGGCCCAGGCCATCGGCACTTATTGCCGAAAGCAGGCCAAGACATCGGCAAACACTGCCGATGCACCAAATTTTTTTTTTTTCAATTTCGGCAGAAACATATCGGCAATTATTGCCGAAATGCAGCATATATATTTTTTATTTCGGCCGATATATTCGGCAATTTGTACCGAAACCAGCCCAAGGGATCGACAATTTTTGCCGAAACCGGCCCAGGGGGATCGGCAACTTTTGCCGAAACCGGCCCAGGGGGATCGGCAACTTTTGCCGAAACCGGCCCAGGGGATCGGCAATATCTGCCGGTTTACCAATTATTATTATTTTATTTTAATTTCGGCCGAAAAAAATTTGTAAATAATTATTATTTATAATTAAAAAAATCAGAATTTATATAAATATTTGATACAAAATTAAATTAATATATTTATAATTAAAAAAATATAAGATAAGGATAAAATATATTTTCTATGGAGTAAAATTTTGTTTTCCAAATAACAAAAACGCTGATTCAAAGATTGTACACAGTAAAAGTATCGCGTAATTCTGACAAAATAGTCTTACCTGACAATGAATCATATTATTGTTGGTGTTTCAGTAACGCGTACTGTTGGTGTTTCGGCAAATACTACCGATGCACCAAAAAAAATTTTTTCGGCGCTAGTGCATCGGCAATTTTTGCCGAAACCAGACCATTCCATCGGTAATATCTGCCGATTCACCAATTATTATTATTATTTTTTTTAATTTCGGCCGAAAAGTTTGTAAATAATTATTATTTATAATTAAAAAAATTAGAATTTATATAAATATTTGATACAAAATTAAATTAATATATTTATAATTAAAAAAATATAAGATAAGGATAAAATATATTTTCTATGGAGTAAAATTTTGTTTTCCAAATAACAAAAACGCTGATTCAAATATTGTACACAGTAAAAGTAACGTGTACTTCTGACAAAATAATCTTACCTGACAATGAATCATATTATTGTTGGTGTTTCAGTAACGCGTACTGTTGGTGTTTCGGCAAGTTTGGCCGATCATATACAATGAATCGAAGGTTGCTAGCAGGGATAGTCAATGTGTGTGGCTTCTGCAAATAGTATTGTAGGACGGTACGTAGAATAAATTTACTGTTGCATATCTTTGTAAATAAAATAATTGTACGATGGTATGTTAAGCTCGTCAGGGATAGGAACATGAAGCCTTCTATATAAAGGAACAGCTTACCCGATCGTATTCTTCAACTCAATATTTATATTCTGCAGAAACTTTGTTAGTTGAAGGTTGAGATATAATTTTTCAATATTTGTCAAACACTCACAATGAATAATGAATTTGGAAGTTCTTCAAACTACGAAGAGTTTGAAACTTCGATAGGGTACGATGATTTCGGAAGTCCGATGAGCTACGAAGATGGGGTCAGAACCCCATCGTATTACGATGATAGATTTACAATACCGAGAAGCTATGGATATGCAGAAGATACGCAAATGCATTCTCCCAATATTAATTACAACTTCAACGAAGAGGTAAAATATTATTTTTTAAGTATTGTAAATTGTGGCGACAAAATTAGTTACATGAAATTTATAGTTTTTTGTTATTATATTATTATGGTAAACTCTTTTTTTCAGGACATGGGGAATACATCTTTTACGAGTGAAAATTATCAGAGATTTTTTGTAACGGATGAAATATTTTCGGATCGGGATGAACTTGTGACATGGGTTAAGAAAATGGGTAGAACTCATAAGATGATTTTGATCATCAAAGGTTCTAGAAAAGGAAATGGTATAGGGGCGGGTAGAGTCTCGATAAGATGTGAACGAAGTGGTACGTACGTCCGTACTAGACCAACAGATACCGAAGGTGCATGTAATACTTGTTCAAAAAAAACCGATTGTCCTTTTTTTATTATTGGTGTTGAAAATAATAATGGTGGATGGCAAGTGGTAGTTAGGAACGGAACACACAATCACGAATTGGCTAATTATGAGCAAGGCCATGCTGTTCTTGGTAAGTTAACAGAAAATGAAGTTCAATTTGTTGATGAACTTATTACAGCTAACGTGAAGCCACGGCAAATCATACCACTTCTTCAAAAACAATTTGAAGGTAATGTGAGTATGAGGAGGCATATTTATAATGCTCGCCAGAAGCTTAGGTTCGAAGAAATGGATGGTCAAACAATGTTACAGCATGTCATGAGTATGTTGGTTGAGAATAATTATTTTCAGTGGCATCGAAGTGAGCCTCAATCAAACGTAATAAGTGAGCATCTGTTCGCACATCCCGTATCTGTTAACATTTTACGTGCATTTCCTTTTGTTTTACAAATGGATTGTACGTATAAGACAAATAGATACGGAATGCCCTTACTTGAAGTTATTGGCTTAACACCAACACAATTGAATTTCAACGTTGCATGTGCATACATGTCATCTGAGAAGGAGGAAAATTATTTATGGGTGCTTGAGAGATTAAAGACCTTAATGGATCCATATATGCTTCCAACCACCATTATTACCGACCGAGAACTTGCTCTAATTTCAGCTGTGGAACATATTTTTCCTACTTCAAAACATTTATTATGCAGATTTCATGTGAATAAGAATGTCGAGGAAAAATGTAAGAAACTTTATGGTCGTTCATCGTTCGCACGTGGTTTTATGTCACGATGGAAAAATTTGATAGATGCCACGGACGAAGAAACATATGAGGCACGATTGTTGTCAATAGAGGAATATTACAGAAGCATGCCCAGTCTAATTTCGTATCTCAAGACGAATTGGCTACAACCCTACAAACATAAAATTGTTGCAGCATTCTTTGGTGACGTGTTCCATATCCATCAACTTACAACGAATAGGTATGATTTATATTTTCTTGCAACCGTGATAGCTGATTGAGCTTATTTTATGTTGATAAAGTTAAGTAAATAAATTTTTGTAACGAACAGGGTTGAAGGAGCTCATGGATCTTTAAAAAGATTCCTGGAGACATCACGGGGCATCTTCAATACAGTCCACAAACAAATGCACACGTTCCTCGAATTACAACATGATGAGATAAAAGCATCGCTTGAGAGGTCTCGGTTCAACACTCCTCATTTTGCTACAAGTGATCTTTATGCCAATATGAGGGGTCATGTTTCTTTATATGCAATGGAGTTGGTGAAGAACGAGTGTCAGAGACTTGAGCATGTAAGTGGGAATGATGATTTATGCGGATGTTACATGCGTCGTACGCACGGGATACCGTGTACGCATGAAATTAAAACATACATTCATAACTACATGTCAATCCCCCTGTCGGCTATTCATCCGTTTTGGAAGAAACTCGACATAGATGGACCCATTACTCCACCGAGACCCCAAGAACCAGTTGATGTTGCATCTCACTTGCTCCATATTTCGATGGAATCTGTTATGCGCCAGCCACCAGAAATACAGAATCAGTTGGCTAGAGAGATATTTAATATTGCAGTTCCCCAGAGAACACCTTTCGACGAGCCACAAGTACGGCAGCACAGGGGTCGACCAAGGAACTCCACTAGAAGGGAACAATCTAGTTGGGAGTATACAGAACAACAATTTTGTAGTCGTCCTAGATCAACTCAACGTCGGGGTCGGGGTCGGGGTCGGGGTCGGGGACGACAATCGGCATTTCTGTCATCAGGCCAATTTCAATTTCCATATGTGACTCAAATGAATCGACATATAGTTCCTTATATTAGTAGCTGGTGTAATGTTTTAGGAGATGGGAATTGTGGTTTCAGATCACTGGCTTCTATTATACTAGGAGATGAAGAACGATGGGTTCAGATTCGTACCGACTTGTATCATGAGATATTGGCGAGACGACAGTTGTACGAGAATGTGTTCGTCTATGAAAGCATTGATCAAGTTCTTAATACTATTGCCCATCGTTCCGATGGCACACTGGATGGAAATGCCTGATATTGGTCATGTCATTGCAACCCGTTACTGTGTGTTGTTCGCATATTACTCATTGAATGCATGCAGCTCATTCTTACCTTTAGTGGCTATGCACGGAATTCAAGGTCCTGAAACTGAAGTCACTATATTTTTCTTGCAAGACATGAGTCACTACATATCGGTGAGCACTAAGTTTAATGAAGATTTTTTCCATTTCAATATGATATGAATGGCTGACATAATAGTTTTTTTTTCTACAGGTATATCTTCTGGAAAGTTTTCCACTCCCACCAGTACATACCAATTGGAATAGATATCATGATAGCAGCGTTTCAATATGGAATACGCAATATTCTTCAAGATTCGAACAATGGCGTGCATTGGTAAACGATGACACACAAGACCCTCATCCTTTATCTTCGGACTCAACTTTAATGTAGAATTGTTGTAATTAGGATGGTACATTTATTTAAGTTTACATCCTTTGTAACATGTACGTAGTAATTTTATAAAATATAGTATAATTTCTATCACGAAGTTCTAAACTATGGATATATAAAAAAACACTTGATATGTTTTTAAATTTGAACACAAATAGTCAATGGTAAAATAATAAGGACAGGTGGTATTAATTCTAACAAACATATGTTAATGTTTTCACATAACAATACGGTAATACATGAAGTTCATTACAAATGGCCACGCTGAGGTGGAGTAACTCCTAAATCACGCACAAGGGTTTCGATACATGTAACTAACTGCTCATAATTTGGAGCTGGCTCTCCCCTCCAATACAATCGACGAATAGTTTTACGTGCTTTGTTCAGACGTTTTTCGGCTGGTATATGATGATCATCGTTCGCATGTTCAGCCAAATATTCTTCCGTCGTAGCCAATATATATCTATGCGTTCTCGGAACATACCAATCCATATAATCATCGGCCACTTCCCATGGGTATTCAACAGCTGGTCCAAAAACATCCGGGCCCAAAATATGTTCATACCTCAAGAACCATTGCCCGAGCATGTGTGCATAGTATACTTTGTACTTCTTCAGGGAAGGACCTCTGTATGAGTTTCTATTTGGCTTGATGGGCTCCTCAGGGATGACTTGTATATAACCGAATTGTCGTGTCACTCTATCAGGCATATGTGGTTCAACTTTGGCCAAACAGTGTATACAACCGTGATAGAATGCCATACGACAATATATATATGGATCAGCAACTCCGTACGGATCCCAATTGACCTTTCACGAAAATATTCAAGTAAATATGGATATCACAAATATAATATAGGAGGATAAAATAATTGATTTAGCATACCTTCGACGCAGACATAACATCAATCTTTGCCCGAAAGTACTCGAGCGTCTCCAATTGATTTTCGAATTTCTGGCCACAAGACCACCTCATACAACGAGGATGGTTTGGATCATACCCAGATCTTTCCACTCCAAACCCAGGAAAGTACTCATATATCCACGTCTGTCATAATATTCGATTGTTAGCCATCATAATGAATATAGAGTATGGCATATATGTATATATATATTGATTATAAAATTACCTGTAATAGAGTCATGCATCCAGACAATTGAGCAGCGTCGGCTCTAGAAGCCATGCCAAGCTGTCGATATAAAAAAGCAAGTGTGGCTGCACCCCATGCATAACCTTCAACCTGGCTAAGATCTTGAAGGAAAATGATAAAGTATGGATTAACTTTATCAACCGTCTTATCGACAAACAGCGATAAGCCGATCAACCATAATGTATACCCGATCGCTTTTGCTTCGTCCCCTAACCAGTATGATTCACACACTTCTTGCAGCCATTTAAATGGAAGCCCGCCCTTTCGAGTGACTTCATTCACTTGCATTTCCTCCATCCCAAATAAGGCACCCATTGCACCAATCATTTGCCCACGCGTGTCCGCCGTCATGTCCAAATGTAATGGATGACCATCAACTCGTAGCCCTAATATACGATGTACATCTAAAAGAGTGATCGTCATCTCCCCCCATGGCATATGAAAGCTATTTGTGTCTGGTTGCCATCGCTCGATAAATGCTGAAATAAGCGGCACGTTCACATGTTCAAATGTGCAGGATGGAAGGTGTGATAATCCTGTTCGTCGTATCAGAGCGAACATCCTATCATTGACACTTCCTAGAAAACTTCTTAAAACCTCCTGCCTCGTGTGGATCTTCGGACAACCCCGATCCTGATCAATACAACAAGCAAATGTAATGTGTACATATGATTGATTACATATAAAATAATAATTAAGAAATAATGGATATATTAAACTTACCTTTCCTAACCATAAATCTAAAGCTGCGTGACCACCAAAGCTAGGAATCAAATCAGGAATTATTGGACCTCCTGGACATGGCCCAAGCAAGTACCATTCATCCTTTAATTGTATACTCTCTTCATCATCACTATCGTGACCAGCATCACCAACATCCCTATCATGATGATCTCTATCCTCCTCCTCCTCCTCTTCCTCCTCCCCCTCCTCCTCCTCCTCCTCCTCATCATCATCATCATTACGGTAGAGTCTCAATGACGATGCTCCTCCTCCTCCTCCTCCCATAGCAGGCTACGCCGGTGAGGTAAGAAAATCTATATATTGTGTAAGATATGGAAAACCTCCTGACTCGGAACCTCCGTACCCGGAACCTCCAACCGTAGAACCTCCATACCCAGCACCTCCAACCCCAGAACCTCGATACCCAGAATCTCCAACCCTAGAACCTCCAACCGCATAACCTTCATACCCAGAACCTCCAACCCTAGAACCTCCAACCCCCAACCTCCAACCCCCAAACCTCCAAACCTCCTCTTGCCCCCAAACCTCCAAACCCCGCAGTACCAACATCAGCCACAAATGATGGACGACCTGCATAGTCTATAAATGATGGAAATTTATGACCTTGTTGACTAGACGATGGTTCTTCGCGAACTTCTGCATATTCTTGTTGTTCTGATGCTTCTTCCGGTTCTTGTTCTCCAAATTTCTTAGATCGTCGTAATCCTTTGGTAATACTCCTGCCGAAATTTCTCAAACGATCCATCGGCGCAGGTACCTCAGTACCAGTTCTGTTACGTCGTGCAGAAGCAGTCACATGCTGACCATCGGTTCTATCTACTACATTGTCTTGTCTGCGACTCATCTGAATTTCAATAATAAATACATAAAGTCATTTTAAATTATGTATATGAATTGAAGGTAATACGTGATAACATAAATATAACCTAATTACATACATGAAATTAATATCATTAATAAATATCAACTCATATTATGATAGCCAAAGAGATCTGTATACGCAACCATATAACTCAAATACAATCTCTTTACATTAATCCTCTACTTTATTCATTACATATATCAACAATATTTGTATTACTTAATAGTAGGAGTTTAGTATAATATAACAACTAAAGTATACTTAATTATGGTATGTCCTCATCTATTTTTTCAATAATCCAACCAGAATTATCCAAATATATTCCATACAAATTAGCAACATAATTAAATATAATTCAAATATAAACATATTTTATCTATTATAAATACATTTAACAAAAATATTAAACAAATCTAACCTATTATCCTATCAATATAATTAAAAACATTCACAAATAATCCCTATCACATAATAATATTTAACATATTTAATGAAAATATAATTAAATGTAATAAACATCTAATCATATATAAATAATACAATAACATAATTAACAACGTATTAACAAATCTATAAACATAATAAACAAATTTAATCAACTTAAACATAATTAAAATCTTTAATTAGCATATATCATTAATATACCTTAATTAATATATACAAATTACACTTCAAAGATATAGCCAATACCCTAGAATAGAGAGATCATTTACCGAATCTATATTTAGTTAAAATATTTGTGCATATTCAATATAATTAATAAACCATAATTAATATATATAATTATATATCCTACAAATAACCAAAACTATAACATACAGATATAATTTACCAAACCCATATTTCATTACAATATTCGAGTAAAATTAATATTATTAATAAACTATATTCAATATATATAATTTTACATCATAAAAATAACCAAAATCCTATAATAGAAAGACAATTTACTAAAACCTATATTTAATTCAAATATTAGAGTATAATAAATCTAAAAATATATTTTTCTAAAATTAATCAATTAACCATAATCAAAATATATTATTAACATAATTAATAATTAACAAATTATTATTAATAAATATAATTATAATCATTAACATAATATACGCAAACCTATCTTTAATTAAATTATGACAGCAAAATTAATATAATTAAAAAAACCATAATTAATACATTTAATTACAAATCAAATATATAGCCAATACCCTACAATAGAGAGATCATTTACCAAACCTATATTTAATTAAATTATGACAGCATAATTATTATAATTAATAAAACATAATTAATATAAATAATTACATATCCAAAATATAGCCAATACCCTACAATAGAGAGATAATTTATCGAACCTATATTTAGTTAAAATATTAGTGCATAATCAATATAATTAATAAACTATAATTAATATATATAATTATATATCCTACAAATAACCAAAACTATACAATAAAGATATAATTTACCAAATCTATATTTAATTAGAATATTGGAGTACAATTAATATTATTAATAAATTATAATTAATATATATAATTTTACATCCTAAATATAATTAAATTTCGTTATTAAATTAAATTAAATTATTATATATAATTAATTGGAACCCTAATCTAATTAGCGGAAAGTAAGCCAGGAGACCCTCACATCGGCAAAAATTGCCGAAACAAAGCCTTCCCTTCGGTCGATTCTACCGAATCTCATGCATTACACCGGCAAAATTAGTCGAAACCTGGCCCTCCCATCGGTAAAAACTGCCGATGCTCCAATTTTTTTTCATTCGCCGCCATGGCATCGGTAATTATTACCGAATCTCATGCCTCACATCGGCAAAATTAGCCGAAACCCCTCCCGACCTTCGGTTGATTTTGCCGAAACCCCCCCAGTCTTCGGTCATTTTCGCCGAAACCCTCATCGGCCTACCAGATATACTTAATAAAATAAAAAAATTACCAGATCTAATAAACAAATTATTATAATTATATATTATAAATTAAAAATTAAAAATAAAATAAGATACTTACCTTCGGTTGCTTGTCGGGAGGGAGACTTTTGACTGAATTTTGAGAGAAAAATAGAGAGAAGAGAGAAGATAGGGAGAGAATGTCGAAATGGAGAGATAGCAGAGGAGGAGGGTCGGTAAAATAATTGTTGCTGCACCGACAGGGGTAAATTAGGAATTTACTGCACAAATGTTTTCTGCGCAGTAAATCCTTGTTTTCCAAATAACAGTTTCGTATTTTTATAAAATCTCTAGATTTGTGTGGATATGTAGTTATTAGCCACGATTTGCTTGCTATTTGTCTCAATATTTTCTTGTTTCCAAATTGATAGTGGGGAGGTTCGGTAATATTTGTCGAGGGGAAGGACTTCGGTATTGGGAGGAGGGTAATGGTTTCAAGAGTTTGTGTTGATGAAAGGTAAACGCTTTGGCAAATATTGCCATTAGGGGGTAACGATTTTGTCTTAAATTACTTGTGGGGATAAAGGTTTCGACATGAACCGATGATGGTAGGGTGAGGGCTTGGGCAAAGACTACGGGTGAGGGGTAAGGGCTTTGGTAGAAATTATCAATGAAGGGGTAAAAGCTTTAGCAAAAATGGACGGTGGTGGGATAAGGGCTTCGGCAAAGACTACTAGTGTGGGGTAATAGTTTCGGTAGAAATGATCGATGGTAGAGTGAGGGTTTTGGCAGACACCACCACTAGGTGGTTAATTAAGTGTATGTATGAAAATTTATGTACGGTTATTTGATTTTTAGTTTGTTATATTATATTATTGATATAGTTTATTGTGGATAATTATGACTAGCAATTAACAAAATTATTATTAATATATTTTAACTTTATAAACGTTTGGTTGTTATTTTAGTTAATATAAATAGATGATTAGTTTATAAGAGTATATAAATTTGAAGGTGTCGGCAGATATAAGTGGTTAATTAGGTGATATATACCCTTTTTTTTAGTCTATAAGGTTTATTAAGATCTGTGTTATTTTATGACGACAGATATTTATGATTTTTATTGAGTTTGTTATATTATATTATTTTTGATAGTTTATTATATATAACTTTGATATATTGCTTTTTTAATTAATATATTTAGAGGGCTTATTTATAAGATTATATAACTTTTATTAAATCTTGGAACATTTTTAAGACTTTTATAAAATAAATTAAAGGCAGTTGTAAAAATTTGTGTAAAATGCATCAATAACTTTTAGGGATCATATTACTTTTGACTTATGTGTTTACTTTTTGTTTATGTCATAATTATTTACCTATTATTCATATATTTAATTTTAATTGACGTAATTTAATTATTGAAATTCAAATAATTCACAGATAGGACCAAGCACTAGATAGGACAAAAGGAGTCTTCACGATATAACAAGAATGTTACATAGCGACCTGTCTTGTTGTCTTGTCTGAGAAGTTAAAAAAAACTATAGCTAAAGGTCTACAATGAGATAAAAAAAAGTTGGACAACAAGAGCTGGAAGAAGCAACAGAGTAAGAAAAATATAAAAAGTCTTCTAAACAACCAAGGTTTAGTTATCATACTCATACTAATCCAACATTTGTGGACTATGCAGATCTACCATCATTTATGGCCGATGTAAGCATTTCGAGGTACAGATGTTTTCCCTTATCTATGAAATATGTATTTTTTTTCTTATATCACCGACAACAACTCCCATGGAAGTATTAGTATCCTCAACCCACATAGTCATTGTGGGTGGTTCTAGATTATCATTGGATTTATCAACATCTTTAACCTACATGACTAATCAACTATCGTCCTCGATATATGTATGTCATGATGATGATGATGATGATAGGGATGATAGTGATGTTAGTGAAGATGAATGAGGTATATAGCTAAAGGATGAATGGTACTTGCTTGGGTCCTGTCTCAAAGGTCCAATGATCCATAATTTGATCACAATATTTGGTGGTCATGCCACTTTAAATTTATGGTTTGGAAAGATAAGTTTAACATGTGTATATTATATGTATTCATTATATATATTTTTATTTTGTTATTTAGGATCATGGTTATCCGAAGATCCACACTAGATAGGAGGTGTTAAAAACTTTTCTTGGAAGCATTAATCAATTGATGATCGCTCTCGTAACACCCCCATTTTTACCAGCTAAAGATTTTTGTTTTTGCAAAAGCATTAATTAATAAATTACCAAGTATTATTGCCACACATAGCCTAAGTCTTGCTCATCGTATTTCTTACACTAAGTGCTAAGGCTAAAATAAAATTCAACCATTGTAATTTAGAGAAAATAGAAATAATACATAATAGAATTACAAATAGATGTCGTAGTACAATAGTACAACAAAAGTACAATACATGGTTTAAGAGTCTAAAGGAAAATCAATCGTAACAAAAACCAGTACCCAAAGGTACTAATCCGGTTTACCCTAACTCTTAGACCCAAATACCCATTATGAAAATAAAACCTCTTCCCAAGGACTCCACTTGTTTTACCCATACTTATAACCTTCACGCCATTCCATGGCCTTCACATAGTCATCTATAAAAGTAGTACTAGTACAACTTTTTTGTACTGAGTAAATCACAATACCTTGTAGGAGGCAACATACACACATACCATAAAGGCACATAGAAACCTAAAAGCATACATAAGCACATGGCATAAACCATACAGACAATACTTATGGAGAAATATATATCATGGTCAAAGTCTCAACTCAACGGTAAAGTATACCAAACCATTTTTCATCATTTCAAAGTATAAAGTTATATTTGATTAGTTAAATACATTCCAACCATAGGGATATGGCAGTGAGGCAACTACCAAAACAACAATCCAAAATAACACTAGGGTAGGGCACTAAGACGACTAACAAACCAACAACCCATCACAATACCAAGGTAGGACACTAAGATAACTAGTGAATCGACAATCCATTTCTTTTATTTCATAATAAACATTTTCATTTTTCTTCTTTACTCAAGAGGGATACAAATCAACCTAGGGACACAGCGATACACGTAGTCATATTAGCACCCGAAAGCAACACAATACCTTTTCCTCAAACCCAAGGACACAACGATACACCTCGTCATACTGGTGCTTGAAAGAAACATAGTATCATCTTGCCCTCAATCACCTAGTTCTTAAGTTTTGATACCTCTTATAGGGCTTGTAGGACACCTATAAAGTATAGTAGGGCCTTAAAAACTAGGGCACAACGGCATATCAGTAAACCAAAAATGAGGTCTAATACCTCACCTCTAAGGTAGCGACCCCTAAAAATTAATCCATCCCAACTTGAGGTTTTTCACTTTAAGTATTAATATCTTATGAGGTGATCATATAAGTCACATAATTCACATCAATTCCTATTTCTTATACTTCTGAGTTTTCTCCTTTTATTTTCAATTATTTAGGTAAACCCTAATGTTAGAGGTGTATGTCAAGCCAAGTTAAATCTAAGGTCAATCTATCAAAAGGCTAAGGTCATCCTATCATTCATTTATTTGTAAATGATACATTAGGTCAAAATTGTCGAAATACCCTTCAAAACCCTAGTTTCCACATTTTATTCGTTTTTCATATGAAACATTATCATCATGGGAGATTTTTTATAAGAAGGAAACAAGGATGTATTTCATGTTATTTTAACACATAGGTAATCTTTGCATTTCAACAATTAATTATCCTTTTCACTTTTCATAAATTAGTGGGTTGCGCCCACTAAAACCCTAATCATGTGACTACCATGTACCACATCTTTTATGTAGCATACACGTACACATTTAAATCATGATACATCATTTAAATAGGCATATTATCATCATAGTATATGTAGAAGCATATCTTTAGCCTTAAGCCATGCAAAATAGAATTATCATAAGCTAACCCTAATCATACGCATACGTGTCTGTGTGCATCATCATAACCCTACTTCCCTGCATGAGCATTCATGTGGTAGATACCATGTGATTTGAATCATAACATGATAATAATAGATACTGTAACTGTAACACCCCAATTTTTACTATTAAAAAATTTCATTTTGCAGCAGAAGTAATTAGGTAAAATATTGGGGGTTACCCCCATGATCGACATAATTTTGGCTTATGCAACTATCCTTACATCAATCACAAGGCTAAAAGATTTAATTTAACACAAGAAAATTAGAAACAAAAGAACATTTATAGTACCATACTGAGTTTGGAGCCTAATTTTGAGTTAAGAATACAAAATACAAAAGAATAGATGCCATGGATCAATAGTCCAAAAAGGGTATCCAGTTAAATACTTCAACCGAATAACAATTACTCTTCCCCCAACCCCTAACATATATGAAGTCACTTATCCCGACATAAGGCATCATAGGCAGCATAATCATCTAGCTAATCATTTGAGACCTACACATAAGATTCAGGGCCTTCTGCTCGTGGGAAAGAGCAACACCCATAAAAAAAGGTGGTCAATATGCTACGTACTGAGAAAGAGAACAATACATTTGAAACAGAGATACAAATAGCACTTGCTTTCATAGTATATAATAGGAGAATAACAAAATAAATGAAACATCTCGTAAGATAGAATATGATTCTGATTCCTTCATCAAGTATAATCTATTTTCATTCTTTTATATACGTTGAGTGGAGGAACCTCACTATTCTTAAACCGGTGGAACTATCTGAAACGTCATCTCAAGGACAACACACTTGAGCCACTATTTTTTTCAGTTGAACGGAGATTAAAAATATCTTCTCAAGGTAACATGCTCCTGAGCCACCATTCTCCCCGGTGGAATGAGAATATATATATCTATAGAAAGATAGATCACCTTGGCCATGAATCACGTATTATTATACTTTAAATCATTATTATATTTTTCATAAGTTATTATGTTACCTTTTCATTTCACGGTCAGTAGGGCCCCCACTATTCTTAACCTACTAGAACAGACTAAAGCACTTTCTTGGGACAAAACGCTCCGGAACTACTATTCTTTTCGGTGGAACAGAGATTAAAAACATATTCTCAGTGCAAAACAATCCAAAGCTACTATTCTTCCTGGTGGAACGGGAATACATACATACATACATACATACATACATATATATATATATATATATATATATATATATATATATATATATATATATATATATAAATAGAAATAGATCACCCTAGCCCTATTCATGTGCTCTTTCACATTAAGTGATTAGTATGTTATTCAAGATTGATTCTTAGGAATATAACATATTAAAACAGATATACATATAACATAGGTCTAAGTCCTTAAGTCCTTTCAAACTCTAATTACACACCCTTTAATATTCATTCTCCCATATTGATTATTCCACACAACTTATATTATATCATCTCCAAATCCCATCATTATTACCATACCCAACATGCATGATCTAATTCCTATACACATTCATTAATAATCTCATCCTGATATATTATTCACAGAATATCCAAAACCCAAATTCCATAGATTTATCATAACACCTCCTATGAAATTTACTTAATTACCAATTCTGATAGATAACCTGATAAGGTCAAACATTAACATCGTATTCAGAAACATC
Source organism: Tamarix chinensis (assembly GCA_030549775.1). NCBI lineage: Eukaryota > Viridiplantae > Streptophyta > Magnoliopsida > Caryophyllales > Tamaricaceae > Tamarix > Tamarix chinensis. Next base: position 49,497,364 of record CM060172.1, read on the forward strand.
TATAACCTTTATATCTTATAATAGAATAATGGTATTATCATTATAGAACGATCTGAAACATCATCTCAGGGAAAACACTCCCGGGCCACTATTTTTTCTGGTTGAATGGAGATTAAAAACATCTTCTTAGGGTAAAATGCTCCTGAGCCACTATTCTCTCCGGTGGAACGAGAATATACATATAGAAAGATAGATTACCTTGGTTCTAACTCACGTAATATTCCACTTTAAATCATTAGTATATTTTTCATAGGTTATAATGTTACCTTGTCATTTTACGATGAGTAGGGGCTCCACTATTCTTAATCTACTAGAACGGACTGAAGCACTTTCTTGGGACAAAACGCTCCCGATCAACTATTCTTTCCCTTGGAACGGAGAATTAAAGCATCATCTTGGGGTAAAACGCTCCTAAGCTACTATTCTCCCTGGTGGAACAAGAATACATATATATATGTAGAAATAGATCACCTTAGCCCTACTCATGTACTCTTTTACTTTAAGTGATTAGTATCTTATTCAAGATTGATTCTTAGGTATAGAACACATTAAAATAGATATGCATATAGCATAGGTTCAAGTCCTTAAGTCCTTTCAAACCCTAATTACACACCCTTTAGTATTGATTCTCCCATGTTGATTATTCCACACAACTTATATTATATCACTTCCAAATCCCATCATTATTGCCATACCCAAAATGTACGATCTAATTCCTATACACATACATTAATAATCTCATCCTGATATATTACTCACAGAATATCCAAAACCAAAATTCCACATATTTGTCATAACACCTCCTATGAAATTTACATGATTACTAATTCTGATAGTTAACCTGATAGGGTCAAACATTAATAATGTATTCAGAAATCTGTATAACCTCTATATCTTATACATGGAATAATGGTATTATGATTATAAGATAGTTTTCCCTAAATTATCCATTAAACCATTTAAGGACCCCAAACAATAATAACACTTCCAAAAATTCCTCATGCTATTATTATCTCATAATGACCAAATCACCCTTAAACACAAATAAAAATCTTTATTTTATAAAATTATGTACCTTCCACACATATTATTTTTCAAGCCCACAATATATCATCATACTTCATGAGAATTCTTAAGTCCATTTATCAAAACTCATTTAATCTATATTGCATACCATAGGATATATTTCCACAAATATGACATTATCTCAACAAATTAACAATGGTGCCTCTTACCCATTCTTATTTTCTTTCAACATAATATTATCTTTAAACCCTTATTTTATACCATAACATATAATTATGAAAATATGACATTATCACAACAAAATCATAAGATAATGGTACATCTGACACATTCTTACTCTTACTCCCTTTCAACATATTCATATCATCACAAAATATCATGATCAATACATGTTACATCATATGTTAACAATATCATGAAAAACACATATAACCATACAAGAAAATAATACCAAAAATCCTAAACATCTAATAATATCCTTGCTAATTAGGACATCAGGCTTTAAGCAACCAAATCCTAGAATTTCTCCTCTTAAGCTACTGGAATACCACCTATGAAAAATAATAAAATTCATGCTTATGCTTGAAGAATTAAATCAAAGGAGAAATCAACGTAAAGAGGGTAAAAATAGAAATAACCATGGTCAAATGGGAACTTGAGGTGTGTGGTTGTGTAGAGGAATGTGTGGTAGAGTTATGGTAAAATTTTGGTTGTGTTTGGACAAGGTTTGGGGGTGAAAATATGGGTGTACAGCTAAAAATGGAAAGTTGCACGGCTATGCAGCAGGTGTAGCCCTGGTCAAGAGAAAAGATCACGCATGACTAGGTGGTGCAAAGGTTGCACGGCTGTGCAGTACACCAAGTTGAGAGAAAATATTACGCATGGCTAGGCAGTGCAAAGGTTACACAGTTGTGTGGCAAGAGATTTTAAGTCTTGCACGACTGTGGATCAGGCGGTGCATAGGTCGTGCACTCTACAAAAGTTCAATGGACGAGGTAAAGAAGAAGGAAAAAGAGTTGGTGGTTGGTGGCGATGGCCAACGATGATGTTGGGGAAGGTTGGGGTGACCTTGGTAATCGGTCCATCGGCCAATGGGCAGCGAGCAGTGGCTGAGATGGTGCACGGTAGTGGAATGGGTGGTGTGTAGGACAAAAACAAAGGAAAGAAGGAAGGAGAAGGAGAAGAAGAATAAAAGAGAAGGAGGAGGGAGCTCGGGTAATGGCTTTTTAACACAAAAAGGATAGAGTGGAGGCCGAACAAAGAGGGAGAATGAGAGTATAATATATATACATACATATATATATGGTTATGTGTGTGTGTGTGGAGTGAATCAGGGAGGAAGAAAGGTAGGGGAGGCGTGTGACGATGATGATGGTGATGGTGTAGCTGTAAGGTGATGATGATGATGATGATGATGGTTACAAAGGATGGTGAGGAGTAGGATAGTAGCTGCAGGGCGAGAGTGGTGATGGTTGTATGTATGTGTTGCATGAGAAGTAAAATGGAAGGGGGAGTGTGTAGGTCAGGCAGGGATAAGGGAGCAAATAGAGAATAAGAAAAAGAAGAAGGAAGTAAGGTGATGGGTGACGGATGTAGAGAAATGATGGTATAAGTGGGTAGATGCAACTTGCAACATTTTTCAAATGTTGTGGGTTGGGCTAATAGGAGAAGGGAGAAGAAAGGAAAGAAAAAGAAAAGGAGAAGGAAAAAGAGAAGGGTTGGGGGATTAGTTTAGGGGTAATTTTGGATTTGCCTTACGCAATTAGGATTAGTGATTTTTTTGGTCTGTTTTGATTTTGGTTTACGAATTATAATTTATCTGAATCAGGGTTTTAGATTCGGTTAAAGTTTTGGGATTAAGAAGTTAGGTTAAGACTAGAATAAGAATTATTGAGATTAGAATCAAATTAGGGCATTAATGATGAGGGATTAGGATAAAAAAATGGGGTATTCTAGTAACAAAATCTGAGACATGCGGACATAAAACATTTGACATATTTCATGGATATAACTTAATTATCGATAATCATGCGTATCATCCTTTTAGCATATTATCATTTTATCACGCATGCTAAAATATTTGAAAAGATTAAATCCTTGCACGATTTAGACCTAAAATTTCCTACCATCCTCGGACATAATTTCTACCATCCTATTAGTGATTTAATTTACCTAAATCTAAGCTTACACAATAATACAAAAGACCACCTTTTCTGAGATCCTCAAAGATTACCTAAGAAGTTAACACCTAATAACACATGCATTAGCATTTAATATATCATAAAAATAAAGTAAAATTAATTAAAATTGCTCAAGGATTACTAACCTCTGAAGAAAAATAGCAAGGAATCCAAACAAAATCATGCAGCAAAGGAGGAGGAATCGGTGGAAGTTGCCAAGAAAGGGGAAGGAGCAATGATGGAATAGGTTGAAAATAGGGATAAGAATGGAAAAAAATTGCTAAAGCTAAGGAAGGGGCTTATGGAAAGAAAGTTAGAGCAAGGAGAGTGGCTTTGGTAGCTTTTACATAAGCAAAGGGGAAGGGATCGACACAAATAGCCAAAGAGGGGGGGCAGTGTTATGGTGATTTTGTGTGTAGCAAGGGGTGGTTTTAGGGGGTTTTTCTACAGGTTGGGCGGGAGCTTCGGTAGATTTTCTGCATCTAGGATAGGGTTTCAGTGGTGGATGGTGAAGAAAAAAGGTGGTGTGAGAAGGAAGTTGCTGATGGTGTAAAAATGGTAAAAAAACAATGGCGAACGACAGAGTTTTTCCTTACTTGATGGAGTTCAGGGAAAGAGAGGAAATGTGTGGGCTGATTAGGTTTAATTTATGAAACAAAAATGAGAGGGAGGAGGGAGTTACGAAGGGACGGTGGCATGCAGTGAAATGAGGAAGAAAACAAGGAGAGAAAAATAAGGGGGAGAGGGATGGTATAGTGTAGATAGAGTACGGTGATGGTGTGCAAAAGTGAGGTGTCGAGTAGGGAAGAGTAGGGTAACAATTAGGGGATTCTCACATATATTAGGAGACAGGTTAGGGTAAAATATCTAGGTAAATATTTGGGGCAAAAATATCTGGTAGAATTTAAGGTTACTAGACTTGTTTTGTTTGATGAAATTAGTACCGGTTATGAACTAAGGTTAAATTTAATAATCTAAAATATATCAAATTTTAACCTAATTAAATTTATATCTAATATTTAATAGTAATACACATATAAAGAATATTTTTAGGACAAACACCCTATAATATTTATTATAACTAATTACACATAATTTTTAGTTTATGATTAGGGTTTTCTAAAAATAGGGTATTACAGCTCTCATACTTGAAACTAGATCGTCACACCTTTTAGTCTTCACATTTGAGCATGCTAACATGCCACTTATATAAGCCTTTATAAATAGATGGTAGTTGGACACCAACATCTTTCATATGTCATCGGGTGAAATGACAATTACCCTTTTAGACTTACATCGTATAATTAGGATACGAGTTGATGGTGATCCATTACATATAGAGATGATAGTCGATGCATATGACCATCTAATTGGTGTATTAAGTGCCTTGTTTGGGATGGAAGAGGAACAAGTTAATGAAGTGACTCGAAAGGGCGGACTTCCATTTAAATGCCTTCAAAAAGTATGTTGATCATATTGATTAGGGGATGAGGCAAAAGTGATTGGGTACCTATTATAGTTGATTGACCTATCATTATTTGTTGATAAGTTAGTTGATAAAGTCAATCTATAATATTTTCTCTTTCTCTAGGATCTTATCTATGTTGAAGGTTATGCATGGGGTTCACCCACACTTGCTTTTCTATGCAGATAGCTTGGTATATTTCACTCTATTATATGTAATTTTATAATTATCATGTATATAGTAAATACTTGAATTCATTAGTTATAATTCTAATAAATCAATATTATAACAGACTTGGATATATGAATATTTTGTGAGGTTTGGAGTGGAACTATCTGATTATGATTCTAACTAACCCCATTGTATGAGGTGGTTTTGCGGATATAAATTCAACAATAATTTGGATATGCTCAAGTAATTTGAGGCTAAGATTGATTGTATGCCCACATCGAAGGTATGCTCTAATTGTCATCCTCTTATTATATTTATTATAGTGATATATGTATTTAGTTTAATTCTTTTGTAATATGTCATTTAGGATCATATAGAGTAGCTAATCGAATATAAGCATTGCCCTATGGCATTATTTCATAGTTGTTTATATTATTTGGAGAAAGTGGAAGCGTATATGAAAAATCAAGTAATATACCAATTCAGATATACGCAAGTGATCCCAAAAGAGCTTATGAAGTTGACTAGGAGAACATATAGAGGTCATTTCCTCAAGAAACACAAAGTTCATTACGCTCATATACTTAGCCAATAGTTTTTAAGGCGTGAACGTATATTAGGACCAAATATTTTTGGACCATCGGCTCAATACCCATGGGAAGTAGCTCATGACTATATGGATCAGTATGTAGCTATACCTCATAGGTATATGTAGGTAACAATGGAGGAATATTTGGTTAAACATCCATATGATGAGCGTGAAATTCCATCTAAAAGATGCCTTAACGAATCATGTAAAACTATTCATTGCTTCTACTAGAAGGGTGATCTAGCTTTAGATTACCAGCAACTATTTACATGCATTGAAAATCTTATGAATGATTTAAGAGTTATTATAGTTGAGCGTGGGCATGGGTATATGCGTGGGTGTGGGCGTGGGCATGGAACTTGATTTATTAATGTATGGATGTGTACTTTAATTAAAATATATATGTTACATTTGTATAATGTAGTTTTATTTTATTTCATAATTAAGAAAATATCATCAAATACTGAGATACGTAAGCTCAGCAACATACAAATGAATCTGACTACCATAGTTCAAATACTTAAGCTACCATGGTAGAGTGATAGGGAAATAACCATATAATAAAAAAAAAACTCATCATGTACATGTTTCAAGGGTTAGATAAAAATAAACTAAGAAAAAAGTATGGGATCCATTCTTGATAAAAGTTGAGTCTAAATATAGAGCATGTGGTTCCTACATGCCATCATGTATTGAGTGCCATTGTTGAAATATTGAATAATATAGCATGTATTAAGTGCCATTTTTGGAATATTAAAGAATATAGTGTATTCCATGTTAAAATGCTACTATCACAGTATCTATTCCAATTTGTGTTTAGAGGTAGAAGTGAAAAGTTATCCAAGAGATATATCTATTAAAAAGTTTATTATAATAATCGACATTGATATAATATTGATATAGAAGAAAATACATTAAACATTCATATTCTGATATGTAGTGACTTATATCTTACCAAAACCATATAATCAAATAAAATTCATCACGTACATATTTCAAAGGTTAGATACAAATAAAGAAAGAAAAAATTACGATAATTTTAGATAAATGTTGAGTCTAAAGATAGAGGATGTCGCTCTTGTATGCCATCATGTACCAAAGAGTGCCATTGTTAGAATATTGAAGAATATAGTATATTTCATGTTGAAACTCTAATATCACGGTATCTATTTTAATTTGTATGCAATGGCGGGATTGAAAAATTATCCAAGAGATATAATTGTTTAAAAAATTATTATAAGAACAGACATTGATATAATATTGATATAGAAAAAAAAAGACATAAAACATCCACATATTGATATGTAGTGAATCATGTATTGCAAAAACCATATAGTTACTTTATTTTTAGGACCTTAAATTATATGTTATGCCACTAAAGGTAGGAATGAAATTCATGCATTCAACAAGTAATATGCAAACAACACACACTAATGCTAAAAAAAATTGAAGTTTTGTTGGACCACTAACAAGTGAAGTTATTTTTTGAAAAATTTAAATTGAAACTTATTTGCTGATGTTTATATAACCAAGAGTAAGGATGAAAGAAGTTTAAATAAAACTTCAAACTACACAAAGTGGTGTATTTGTTTCTAATAAAATATTATCTCCTACCCATACCTATATACTACTTATACCTCACGATTATATATACCAAAGTCATGTGTTTCCTGCCCATACAAAATATGTGCCGCCATACTCTGTATTTATATGTCATGAAACTTAAATATTTGTTGTATAAAAAATAATTATCATGGAACTATGTATCGTTAAATATAATTGGATAAAGAACTGGTGTGGGATGGGAAATAGGACAAAGTGATGGGGTTGGGATGGAGAACAACATAGTGTGCTGCAGCTAGGGATAGAAAATGACATAGTGTATTGCAACTAGGGGATGGGAAATAGTACAACATGCTGGTGGAGGGGCTAGGAACAACACAATGTGTCAGTGGGGGAGATTAGAAATGACAAAATGTGCTGTTGGGGGATAATTTGGAAAATATTTTTTGTCAAGAAAAGACTTAATTACTTAGTGATTTTTTGTTTCATCCTTATTTAAAATAGTTAATTTAATTATTAAATTAATTTTAGAAAATATAAATGGCATTGATTTAATTAATTTGAACAAATCAAATGAAAATAATCTAATTAAGATTCAAGATTGGATAATTGGGATAATAGAATTATATTTATACAATGGATGGAGTATTAATTCACAATAAATTATTTTGATAGACTCTATATGATGGAATATTTTTATGTTTTATATTTCCACCATTTTTAGTGATCTAATACCAAAAAATGTATTTTTCCACCTTTATAACTTTTTCTATAACTAAAAAGTATGAAAAAAGTAAGTAGATTATCTTTTTCCAACAATTAATACCTAACTATAAAAATTATTATGGATATTGCACCAAATATTTCAATATTATTGAAAACCATATTGTGTATACCCATATAATTTTTATTAGACTATATATTAGGTATGGTGGTGATAGAATTATATTATATGTTCATCTAGCTATTCTTTCATATTTTTTATAATACGTAAGATAACTTAAATAAATTTAGTATTTGATGTAATGGAAACAAGTTCTACTTATCAAGTAAAAGAAAAGGTACATATATAATACCATATAAATTTAGGTTTTAGTGTGTGTTAATTCATGTGCTTGATGTTGATTTTACTATGTTTGATCTTATTTTGAATGTGTACTTTGAATTTGATAAAAAAAAAAGATTTAGGAAAAGATTGGGGAATGGGGAAAGTGTGTTACGAGACCATTAGTTGATGTATGTTATAATTTCCAAATGTTTTTGTCAACGTATAATCAGCCGACCGATAGAGAATGTTAAAAATGGTTTGCAATTATTTTTTATAATTTTGTTGAACCATTTAAACATGATTTACCAATTTATAATCAGATTTGAAGGGCTGAATGCCAGGAAGGTGCCTTGATGACCTCATTCTTATTTGTCTCTTTCTTCATCCATTTTTCTCTAATATGTGCATGCTATAATGAATGAATCTCATCCCAGAAGATCTTTTTCCACTTAAGCTCTTGTCCCCTTCTTTTTACCCATTACCATTCTTGTGCTCCTACTTGTTAACTCATGGCCTCAAAGGTAATAGAGGCAACTATGTTTTCCTCCAAAAACCCATTTCATCTAACTTTAATTCAACTTAGAAGGTTTAGTTTTGAACTATATATCCCCTATCTGCAATAACCCGTTTTTAAAAACCCTAATTATAAATTGATAATTATGTGTAATTAGTTATAATAAATATTGTAGGGTGGTTTTACTATATTATTAATATATGTATTATTATGACATATTAGATATAAATTTAATTAGGTTAAAAGTGTATAGATTCTAGGTTATTAAATTTAACCTTAGTTCGTAACCGGTATCTATTTTGTCAAAAAAACCTAGTCCGATAACCTTAAATCCTACCAGATATTTTATCCTAACCTATCCCTTAATCTGTGCAATAATCCTCTAACCATCACCCTACTCTCCCTTACTTGGCTACCCTGACACCTTGCTCTTACACACCGTCACCCTACACTTTCTACACCATACTTCCCCTCTCCACTTTATTTCCTCCCCATGTTTTGCTCAACCTTCGCCCTCATGCCACCATCCATTTAACTCCCTCCTCCCTCTCATTTTTATGTCATAAGTCAACCCCCCCCAAATAGCCCACATTTCCTCTCTTTCCCCAAGCTCCCTCAAGTAAGAAAAAGCTCCATTGTTCGCCATTATTTTTCACCATTTTTATATCATTAGAAACTTCCTCCTCACACCACCTCCTTGCTGCACCTTACACCCCCAAATCCCATATCCTAGCTATAGTAAAAGATATTGTATCTTCCCTCTAACCTATAGAAAAACTCCCTGAAGCTACCTCCTTGCTGCATATGAAATCACCATAACCTCCACCTCCCTTTAACATCCCCCACCGATACAACCACACCACCACCAACCACTTCTACCATTCCTCCCCCTCCACTTTCGACATTTCCTACCATTCCTATCCCATCACCACCTTCCATTTCTGTCGTAGCCACCCTCATCCTGCAACATTAACCCTCGAAGCCAACATCCCACCTTTGGCCATTTTGGCCGAAGCTCCACCACACCCCTACACCCATTATCATTGAAGCCCTTACCTCTTCTTCGACCTTGTGATGCACCTTTCCTTATCCCTTCTTGATGCACCTTTGTTTCTATTCCCTTCCCCTTCTATACGTCCATAACCACCAAAGCTTAGCACCTCTACCTTCGGCCAAGTTTGTCCAAGCCTCACTCCTTCCTGCACCATTATCCCCTGAGCTTCCCTCTCTTATTTGCTTAATTTTTTTTGGCTTTCCTCTTGGTTAATCCATCGGTTAGTAGCCTTAATTATTTTAGTAAATTATAATTATTATTTTATAGTATTATATGGTAATATATGTGTGTGTTTGGATGTTAAATTCCTAAGTAATCCTTGAGAGCTTTGGACATGACCTCTTATGTATAAGATTAGATTTAGAAATCCAATCACTCATAAGATGGTAGAAAATTATGTGAGAACCTATTAGGGACTTTTATACCGAGAATCATGCTAAAGTTTATGATTTTTCAAGTATTTTAGTATACATGACAAAATTATAATATGTTGAAAGGATGATATGCATGATTAATGATAATTTTGTTGTACGCATGGTAATATGTTAAACATTTTACATCCGCATGTCTAAGATTTTGTAAAGGATTCTATTATTATTATGTTATGATTCAAATCCCATCGTATGTGCCTCGTGAATACTCATGCATGGAATTTAGGTTACGATAATGCACATGAACACGCATGCGCATGATTAGGGTTATCTTATGATAAATTCTATTTCGTATAGCCTAGGGTTAGCGATATGCTCCTACATGTACTAGGATGATACTATGCCTATATAAATGATATATTATGCTTTAAATGTGCTTGTATATGCTGTATGAAAGATGGGGTACGTGGTAGTTACATGATTAGGGCTTTGGTGGGCGCAACCAACTAATGTATGAAAAGTGAAAAATATAGTTAATCACCAAAATAAAAATATTACCTGCATGCTTAAATAATGTGAAATATCGCTTTGTTGCTTGCATATGGCAAATATCTCATGATGATATTGTTTGATACAAAAGTTCAATAAAATGAGAAAACTAGGGTTTTGAAGGATATTTTGGTAATTTTAACATAATGTATCATTTATAAATAAATGAATGCTCAGATGGCTTTAACCTTTTTATAGGTCGACCTTAGCTTTGACTTGGCTTAACATAGACCTATAACCTTAGGGTTTATGTAAATAATTGGAAATAAGGGGAAAATAGTTAAGTATGGAAAATATAAATTGCTATGTTGTATGTAACTTATGGGATCATCTCATAAGACATTAATACCTAAAGTGAAAGACCTCAAGTTGGGAATGATTACTCTCTAAAGGTTTCTACCTTAAAGTTAAAGTGTTAGCCCTCATTTTTGGTTCACTAGTGTGCCACTGTGCCCTAGTTTTTAAGGCCTTACTCTACTATATAGGTGACTTACATGCCCTATAGGATGTATCTATACTTAAGGGCTAGGTGAATGAGGTTGGAAGGATACTTTGTTACTTTTGGGCGCTGGTATGACTAGGTGTACTGCTATGCCCTTAGGTTCAAGGAAAGGGTATTGTGTTACTTTCTAGCTCTGATATGACCAGGTGTACCATTGTGTCCTTGGATTGATTTATATCCCTCTCGAGTAAGGAAGTAAAATGAGAATGTTTGTTGTGTAATAAAAGAAATGGATTGTTAGTTTAGTAGTTGCCCCATTGCCCTACCTTGGTATTGTGATGGATTTTTTGTTTGGCAGTTGCCTTAGTATCCTACCTTAGTTTATGTTAGATTTTTTAGTTTGGTAGTCACCTTAGTGCCCTACCATAGTATTGTTTTGGATTGTTATTTTAGTATTTACCTTAGTTCCCTGTGAATATGTTTAGAATGTATTTAACTAATCAAATATAACATTACACTTTGACATGATGAAAAGTGGATTGGCATGTTTTACTAATGAGTTGAGATTTAGACCATGATATATGTTTCTCCATGAGTATTTTTTATACGATTTATGCCTTGTGCTTATGTATGATTTTTGGCTTCTATGCGGCTATGTAGAATATGGGTATGCTACCTGTTATAAGGTATTATGATTTTATTCTGTACGAGAAAGTCATATTGATGCTACTTTTGTATATGAATATATGAGGGCCATGGAATGATATAAAGGTTATAAGCATAGGCAGGACATGTGGAGTCCTTAGAAGAGGTTCCATTTTCACAATGGGCCTTTGAGTCTAACAGTTAGGGAAAACTAGAGTTATACCTTTGGGTGTTGGTTTCTGTTACGATCAATTTTTCTTTGGACTTTTAAGTCTTGTACTGTACTTTGGTTATTGTATTGTACTATGACATTTATTCATAACTCTATTATGTATTATTTCTATTTCTACTAAATTATTCGGTTGAGTTTTGTTTTAACCTTAGCACTTAGCATAAGAAAGGTAAGAAGCCAGACTTATGCTAAATGTGGCAATAACACCCGGTAATTTAGTAATTAAATATTCTAAAAAAATAAAACTTTCAACTGGTAAAATGGGGGTGTTAAATTATCCTTCATTTCCCATTAGGCCCTTGTATTATTTTCAAGCTAAAGTCTTTATTTCCCTTAGTTTCCTCAACCACCAAAATTCTGTGTTTTTCCTCATCTTTTCTTTCGTTTACTCTCTTCTATTTTTTTTCTTCATTTATGATCAATCCTTCATCTTCTAATTCTTAACCTAGTTTTTTTTATTTCACTCTTAAATAAGATAGGGCTAGATTTAGGAAAGATGTAGGGTTGAACCTTTCCTTTGGATTTTCTCATTTTGAGGAGGTTGTGCTTTCTCATTTTTATCCTCTAACTTTTTTTCTTACCTCAATTTTAATGGATTTTTAAGAAGTTTTTGTAACACCCCAAAAAGTTGTAACGTTTATTTCCAGGTGTTTAGTCATTTATTTAAAACCTAACCCTTAAGCATTAGTTTAATTATTTTTGTTAACCTTGATTCATAACCTAGATAAATTCTTAAATATACTTATCCTAATTATTTTTTTATTTCTCCTTTGTTATTAAACCCACCTTAAATTGATTTATTTTTTCTTACTAGGTAGTGTAACCCTAGATGATTTGTAAATTAATTTCACTTTATTTATGTAATCCTAAATTTAAACCTAATTATAATCCTTACCCTAAATTAGTTTTCTTTTCCTTTTATTTTATTTTCTTTCTTCCCATCCCCATCCCCATCTTGATCTCCTTTATCCTTCTTCCCTTTCTGTCCATGCAAATCCCTCCCTCGCATGGCTTTATGTTTTGCCTTTTCCATTCATTGCACTGCCCTCTACCTTACAACACATATAACACACCCTATTCTTTTTACCTTCCCCTCTTTTATCGCGTGCTATGCTCGAACCCCTACACCTTCGGCCATTTCTAAACATACATACATACATAAATACATACATATAGATTTAGTATCATGTGCGTACATTTTTTATTATACAAATGTAGGAATAATTTATAACCGTTGGATTAAAAACTTATGGACTGTTGTTTAGAACAAAGTGCAACGCCCGTGATTTCTTTCTACGTCATTTGGCTCTGTCATTTCCATCTTCTTCCCGAGCCCAAGCTTCTTCCTCCATTGTTGTGTGTTTGCTGCTCGGTCAATACTCGCTCGTCTTCTTCAATTGTTTCCATTTCGCATCCTCGATTTTTGTCTCCAGTAGGTAAGTATTTGGATTATTGTACCGATCTTCAATTTTTTCCATTTCACAACCATTGCTCATCCTTCATTTTCGACACTGTATCTCCATTTTTTTTGCTCGTCTTCGCTAGTGTCTTCTCATCCCAGCTCATTTCTTCAACCTACCAAACCTCACATCATCGATTTCATTTGTTCTCCACTACCAATCACCGCTGGTGCTCCTTCTCCTTCATTTTTCACCATTTTTCCCAAAAATGTCTGCTATTGTTACTGTCAAAAATTTTCCTTAACGACAGTATTAAACCAATTAATATCTTCATTGTTGTCATATTATTATGTAATCTAGTGTTTGTTAACCTAAGTTTTTGTATCAATTTGGCTTATTTTTGTTTGTATGTGTTTTAGGTTATACTAATTCAGCATTCGATCAAAGTAATCTGCCTTAACTTTAGTTGATTTCGAACTTACAACTTATGAGATGCCGAGGGAAAAAATTTTCTTTTAATTTTTTTATTGTTTCTACTAAATTTCTAGTGAGCGACGGTTTCTTGCATTTAATTAATTATTAGTTGATCGAAGATGATTAATGGTTTGTGTGTGTGCATCTTACAATGAACAAGGGTGATCTTAGGAGCATTACTTTACATCAGAGATGACTTTGAATGCGTCAATAATAATCCCGTTTTACAGGTAGCTACTAATCTAATCTCTATGTCGATTGAATCATTATCTATGTTAGTTTCATGAGCAAAACTGATTAGAAATATGTCCGGGATTGGGGATGGAAATGGGTTATTAATAGCTGTTCATTAAAATTAGTTTTTTTCTAAAAATAATTACTTATGAAAAAAAAGGTTAAAAAAATCTCTAAAATAGATAATTACTTTTGATTAAATAACTTTTGTTTTATTTAAAATTAAAAATTTTCAGCTTTCCTTATAGTGATAGCCCTATTAGTACCTTGACAATACTTGATCCATTCATTTCATTGTTTTTTTTGTCATTTTTTTGCACATTTGAAGTCTTTATTAAAAACTACAAGGTATCGCTTTTAACCAATATGTGTTCACGTAACACACGGTATAGGCCTATACATGATACTAAAATAATGTATGTTTAGAGGGTTTGGGGTTTAGGTTAAGGGTTTTAGAGGGTTTGGGGTTTGGGGCTTAGGGTTTAGGGTTTAGAGGGTTTGGGGTTTAGGGTTTAGGGTTTATGTTTAGAGTGTTTGGGGTTCAGGGTTTAGGGTTTATAGGGTTTGGGGTTTAGGGTTTAGGTTTAAAGGGTTTGGGGTTTAGGGTTTGAGGTTTGGGGTTTAGGGTTTAGAGGGTGTGGGGTTTAGGGGTTAGGTTTAGAGGGTTTAGAGTTTAGGGTTTAAGGTTTGGGGTTTAGTGTTTAGAGGGTTTAGAGTTTAGGGTTTGGGGTTTGGTGTTTAGGGTGTAGGGTTTAGAGGGTTTGGGGTATATGGTTTAGGTTTAGGGTTTAGGGTTTAGGGTTTGGGGGTTTAGGGTTTAAGGTTTATGGTTTGTAGGGTCGGGGTTTAGGGTTTAGGGTTTATGGTTTGGGGTTTAGGGTTTAGAGGGTTTGGGGTTTAGAGTAGGGGTTGGGGTTTAGGGTTTGGGGTTTATAGGGTTGGGGTTTAGGTTTTGGGGTTTGGTGTTTGGGGTTTAGGTTTTAGGGTTTAGAGGTTTTGGGGTTTAGGGTTTTGAGGGTTTAGGGGCTTAGGGTTTTGGTTTGGGGTTTAGGGTTTAGGGATAGAGGGTTTAGGGTTTGTATAGTTTATGATTTTAGAGGCTTGGATATTTGGTTTTGATATAGATTTGGGTTAGTTTTTTGGTTTGGTATTAATAAAATCTTAAATGTTGATTAAATTTTGATCTAATGGATGAGATTGGTTCTTATGTTTATATATTAATAAAAGTTTGTATGTGACCATAATACGTGAGAGGTGCACTGTGCCATAAAAGTAATAGATTCTTAGAGATTTTCTCTTTATCCTCCCACAATTGTGCCCTCAAAATTTTATCTTATATTCTTCAATGTTAATAGCGAACACTTTTGTATGCGTATGTGTTTATATATATATATATATATATATATATATATAATTTTAGGCTTTCAATATTTTTCATTTCCACCTGTGCATCTTAACTGCTTACACCTTCTTGTTTGCTTCTGCAGTACGAAGGTGCCCTTTTGTTTTTGGTCGCCTGTCTTGTATGCATATATGTAGGACCACTTTCTGATGAGGAATCCCACCATGGCTCCAATGCATATGGTGTCGAGGCTTTTTGATCAATCCATCCCGTAACAACTTATGGACAAAGCTAATGCTACTACAAAACTGATGAGACTTTCAACAAAAAAGAAAAAGAAAAAAAAAGGTATCTGCATCAAAACCTTTGAGTTGCAGCTGATATACGGAGCAAGCCATACAAAGCCCAACTTGTCGGAGAATTAAACATTACCACCGGCGAGTTTAACCCAAATAATTTCATGACAAACCTATATACTTTGAAATGATGAAAAGTGGATTGGCATGCTTTACTATTGAGTTGAGATTTAGACCATGATATATGTTTCTCCATGAGTATTTTTTATACGGTTTATGCCTTGTGCTTATGTATGATTTTTGGCTTCTATGTGGCTATGTGGAATGTGGGTATGCTGCCTGTTATAAGGTATTATGATTTACTCTATATGAAAAATTAATATTGATACTACTTTTGTATATGACTACATGAGGGGCATGGAATGACATAAAGGTTATAAGCGTAGGTAGTATAGGTGAAGTATTTAGAAAGACGTTCCATTTGCATAATGGGCCTTTGAGTCTAATAGTTGGGGCAAACTAGAGTTGTACATTTGGGTGTTGGTTTTTGTTACGATCAGTTTTTCTTTTAACTTTTAAGTCTCGTACTGTACTTTGGTTATTGTATTGTACTATGACATTTACTCATAGCTCTATTATTTATTATTTCTCTTTCTACTGAATTATTCGGTTGAGTTTTGTTTTAACCTTAGCACTTAGTATAAGAAAGGTGAGGAACCGGACTTATACTAAATATGGTGGTAACACCCGGTAATTTAGTAATTAAATATTCTACAAAAAAAAATTTCAACAGGTAAAATAGGGGTGTTAAATTATCCTTCATTTCCCATTAGGCCCTTGTATTATTTTCAAGCTAAAGTCTCTATTTCCCTTAGTTTCCTCAACCACCAAAATTCTGTGTTTTTCCTCATCTTTTCTTTCGTTTACTCTCTTCTATCTTTTTTCTTCATTTATGATCAATTCTTCATCTTCTAATCCTTACCCTAGTTTTTTTTGTTTCACTCTTAAACAAGATAGGACTAGATTTAGGAAAGGTGTAGGGTTTAACCTTTCCTTTGGATTTTATCATTTTGAGGAGGTTGTGCTTTCTCATTTTTATCCTCTAACTTTTTTTCTTACCTCAATTTTAATGGATTTTTAAGAATTTTTTGTAACACCTCAAAAAGTTGTAACTTTTATATTCAGGTGTTTAGTCATTTATTTAAAACCTAACCCTTAAGCATTAGTTTAATTCTTTTTTTGTTAACCCTTGATTCATAACCTAGATAAATTCTTAAATAAATTTATCCTTATTTTTTTTATTTCCCCTTTGTTATTGAACCCACCTTAAATCGATTTATTTTTTCTTACCAGGTAGTGTAACCCTAGATGATTTGTAAATTAATTTTACTTTATTTATGTAATCCTAAATTTAAACCTAATTGTAATCCTTACCCTAAATTAGTTTTCTTTTCCCTTTATTTTATTTTCTTTCTTCCCATCCCTATCCCCATCTTGATCTCCTTTATCCTTCTTCCCCTTCTGGCCATGCAAATCCCTCCCTCTCATGGCTTTATGTTTTGCCTTTTCCATTCATTGCACTGCCCTCTACCTTACAACACATATAACAAACCCTATTCTTTTTCCCTTCCCCTCTTTTATCGCGTGTTATGCTCAAACCCCTACACCTTCGGCCATTTCTAAACATACATACATACATACATATATATAGATATATATACCCGCTCTTATCCTCTCCCTTCCCTTCCATTTTCATCATCTTTTCTTTTCCCTAGTAGATCCTATTTCTAGTTTTATTGTGCTCATAATCATGCACACACACTTCTTGGCACAATGGTGCACATTCCTTACATAGCCAAGCACACACACTCATTGACACAACTATAGTAACACCCCCATTTTTCACAACCAAAATTTTTTTATTTTAAAATATTATGAAAATGGAGAATACCAAACACACATAAGAAAAAGGGGTTGTTACGATGACACTTAACACAGAATAGATATTCGTCACCCATCATATGTTAGAGACAAGGTTAAGAAACCAACCAAACTATATACAAGAAATAGAGTGCGTAAAAGATATAGTATATGGATACTGCAAATAAGTGTTTTCAATTATGACCATGAAGGGTCCTCAAAATATCTAAAATTCAAAGAAAATAATAAAATAAAGGTATTGAAATACAATAGAGATAAAATATTAGAAGGTTTAGGAGTAGTACCCCAAAATTTTACTATTGAAATTTTTTGTTTTAAGCAGATTTGTATTATCAAATAGTTGGTTGTTACCACTATAATTGACATAAGTCTGACTTACCATACCATCCTTATATTAGACACAAAAAAAATTAGGAAGTAAAATATGATAAATAAAAAATAAGGGAACTTTCATAAGCATTAGATAAGAGTTTGGAGGTTTACTCTAAGTACAATAATCCAAAATACAAAAAGGGATACCATGAATATAAGAGTCCAAAAAGGTATCCGGTTAGAACTATCACTTGGATAACACAACTCAACACCCAAAACCCTAAAACAAAAATTACTCCACAAATAATGCATCAAATGTTGTAAACTTGTCCATTGGGTCATCATCGACCTGCACAAATACGTTTGTGTCATCTACTCATGGGATTGAGCAACACCTATAAAACAGATGATTGGTATGCTACGTACTGATTAAGGTAAGAGTACATTTGAAGTAGGATTATATATAATACATGAGTTTACATCATAGAGTGAGCATATGTGCATTAATATAAAAAAATGCTACGTAAAAACTAATCTTGGGTCTCACTATATAGATATATCATATTCTAATATTTTATTTATGTTGTGTTTAGGGACCCCCACTATTCTTTAACCAATGGAATGATCTGAAATACCTCTTAGGGACACCACACCTGAGCCACTATTATTGTCCAGTGGAATGAATCCAACACTTCTCAGATCAAAAAGTTCATGAGCCACTATTATTAAACCAGTAAAATGGTCTAAAACATCTATTAGGAAGAACACAATTGAGGTACTATTATTATCCAGTAGAACTGATCCAACACCTCGGTCCTGACTCACGTAGTCTTTCACTTTAAATGATTAGTATCTTTTCCATTAATACTTTATCTCTTAATCATATTTTTATTCACATTGAGTATGTAACCCCCACTATTCTTAACCCAGTAGAACAGACTGATACCCCTCTCAGGGACAGCACACCTGAGCTACTATTATTATCCGGTAGAACATACCCATAAAAATACCTCAACCCGACTCATGTGATCTTTCACTTTAAATAATTAGTATCTTATTTAGTGTTGCTTGTATATTCAGGATTATCATGTGGGACTCATATAGATATGCAAGACATATAATTGAATAACATAATCATGACCACATAATTAACCTCAAATGACCATGATACACTTAAGGTAGTTAAAATGTTCATATTCTCTCAAACCCTTATAAATCCAATACAAATACATGCAAATCTCTAATATTCATTCGAGATACATATCCTCAATTATATACATAGATGTATATCCAACATTATATCCAAAAGCATACTTCCACAATTTCATTACTCTCAAGATAACATATCATAGAATTTTCATAAATACATTATTAATATATGATTAGGATCAAAGATTATAATCAAGGGAAAATTTAAGGTAAAGGAGGGTAAAAATGAAAATAACTAGAGTTAAAGGGAAGCTTGAGGTACGTGGAAGTGTGGTGGAAGGTATGTTGGTGCTATAGTGGTTTTAAACTGGTGTTTGGTGATGTTTGGGTGTGCTAAAAGACAAGCATGACCGAGAAAAAGAGGTTGCACGGGCATGAGGCATGCAATGCACGCTCAGCTCGTGAGTTAGGAAGGCACATGTGTAGGCTATGAGAAGGAAGCATAGGTGTGTGAAGGCAAGAAAGAAAGGAGAATGCTTGGACGTGCGTGAGACTGTATGTCGCTTGTGCAAGCATGCATGGGTGAGTTATGTGAGGGAAGCATAGGCATGCGATAAGAGAAAATGATGGTACACAGCTATGCGAGAGACTGTGTGTGAGCCGTGAGACGATCTATGAGGGGGCATGGTTGGGGCATGAGTGATCCACACGGTCGTGCGCCTCACAAAAACATAACAGTGCATGAGGAAAGAAGAGGAGAAAGTGACAGCGATGGGTGGAGATGGTCAACAGCGGTGAGGGGACCTGATGAGGTGGTTGAGGGGTTGTTTTACCAAGCAAGGGAAGCTCTTGATGGTTGGTGGTAGTGCGTGGGGATGGTTGTGGTGGATCGGGTGATGGAACATAGCAAGAAGAAGAAGAAGAAGAAGAAGAAGAAGAAGAAGAGAAGAAGAAGAAGAAGAAGAAGAAGAAGAAGAAGACAAAGAAGAAGAAGAAGACAATGAAGAAGAAGAAGAAAAGAAGAAGGAGGAGGAGGAAATAAATTAGGGAGGGAGAGAGAAGGTATTATATATATAGATATAGATATAGATATGTATGTATGGTGGCCTAAAAGAGGAAGAATGGCAAGGAAGATAATGGTTGATGGTGATCATCATGACAAAGTCACGAGGGTGGAAGGGAAAAATTCAATGGAAATAAGGTGAGATAATGGTTGAGATGAGAGTTGTGTGTTGCATGGATTAAGGATTTCTCACGCAAGACAGGAGAAGGAGAGAAGAAATCAATGCAAGAAAGAGGAAGGACAAGGAAAAAGGAGAAAGAAAGAAAAAGGGAAAATGGCTTAAGGTTAGGATTAGATTATAATTTGATTAGCTAAAATAAGTAAGATTAATGATATAAATCAATTGGGATTAAGATTAGGTTAATAAATATAAATTTTTCGTGTCCAAGATCAGGATTAGGTTAAATTTTTGAGATTAAGGAATTAAGTTGAGGCTAGAATAAAATTTCTCAAGATTCGAATTGGATTAAAGTATTAATTATATGGGATTAGGTTTAGCTAAAAATTTGGGGTATTAAACTTGGTCCAAAATCTTGGTCCCTCAAGAATCTACAAAATATCTCTAGATGTCCATGCTTTAAAGCCCTAATTAACACATATTAATATCTATTTGATGCCATCTTAATTAAATTTTTTAGTAATTTATTTAAGTAATATTTGAGGTTATTTACATTATTTATAATTGTGCTCTTAAATTCCAATAATCTCAATTATTTAATTAATTTCAAGAAAATGATTAAATTCGCATGATAATTAACAACCTATTATATTTTGGTCATAACTTTCAAGTACAAACTCATATTGAGGTGATTCAAATTGTTGTGTAAGGATAAAAACAACATCTATTTTTTTTATATTTTTACTAAATCAAATCATATTATAGTTAAAAATTAAGTTAAAGTTACAACTAAAATTATATGAGATTTGTTAGAAAAGTTTGAACACTTTATTTATTACCTTTTATTTTGTTTTGTTAGGTAGACAAATGACCGGCACCTAGAATGTAGCTGCTATATACCTTGGAAAAGGATGAGAATCCACAACAAATAAAATCAAGGCCCACACATGAATATCTAGAAATAAGAAATGATAAGAAGAAAAAAAAGTTAAGAAAGACAATCTATTCTAAGGGTTGCCAAGTAAATAATGTGGGGGCATCATCAAAACAACAATAGGGTAGAATTCTCTCTCTATATAACAAAGACACAAAAAAAAAAGCATCAAAGAATAGGCAGCCAAGGAGAGGATGAATGGATCAGTACATCAATGGAAACACATAGAACAGAGAAAGTTAAGAATTTAATTTTTATTTTTCACCCCTACTCCACTCCACTCCACCCCACCCCACATGTAAATTAGCAAATTATTAAATTAAATTTTAGAATTTATATAAATAGATGGAATAACTATAGTAAGTGAGCGGATTCATGATCTTGTGGGAAGTAATTAACTTTTAGAAGGAATATTTTTAAGTGTACTTCAAGTTGAAAAGTTCTTGTACTTATTCTTAATTTCCAACTTTTTATATAATCATATACTTAAGTTTTGTGTATTTCTAATTATACTTGTAATATGCATTAATTTTTAGTAGCCATATTTTATTAAGTATTGATTTTTATCATACCTGGATATTACGGGTTATGAATTATTATGTTTTGATATATAAATCATATTTGTGATTAATATTTAAATTCTTATCAATTATATGAAACCTGATCAATTTTATGTATAGGATTAGGGTTATAGTTATTTGAATAATTCTAGCAAGTTAGTAATTAATTAGAATAAGTAAAAATTAATTTAATTTGGGATCTTCATGGGTAACCAACTAAATTAAAATATAATGTATTCTAGTCAATTTAAGAGTGTGGGGTTTTTAATTTTTCTAGGGCTAATGATATTCTTGAGAATGTAATGTCATTAATTTATCTCTAAATTAACTGAGTAACAAATATTAATTTATAGAGATTAATTAGTATTAGAAGAAAAAGTGGGAGTTAGCATAATTAGACAAAGTTTGGAATTAGAAGAGTTAGGAGGTTAACTCTTTATAGTCAGCTTGTCAAAATTGATTCCTTATATATTCAGTACTTAATATAAAAATTGGCTATATGAAATTTAATATAATTTTGGGATGGAGAAGGGTGGGGATATATATATATATATATTATTTTAGTTATTAATTAAGTTAATTTTATACTTTTAATTCTAATTTTAATTATTTATCTTATAGGTTAGTTTGGTTAGTAGAGTAGCTTGATTATTAATCTAGTTTCTAATTTTATTTTATTTTATTTTTCCTCATATCAATCCCCAAATCCTTGTTAATATTGTAAATAATAGTTTTAATTTCTTATTTTGATTTTTAATTAATTAATTATTTTATATGATTAAATAATTAATTTGTTTACGTCATATTTTAGAGTTCAGAATCGCTTCCTTCTTATGGGAACAATCATTTTTGACCTTATGCTTTATTTTTAATTAATATTTGGGTTAGGAATAGGTTTAAGTTGATAGTGCTAATGACAAGCTACCAAATTTTTGTGTTGTTGTCGAGGAACATTGTATTATTTTTATTTTAAGGTCTAAATGGCTAAGTAAATGTGTGTGTGTCTGTGTGTGTGTGTGTGTTAATTTTAAAGCATTAAATTTTATGATATTGATGTTTTCCCATTTTATACACTTGGATGCAATTATGGAGTAGTAGAATCAGTGGAGATATCATTAAAGAGAGCTTACAATTCTTGTTCGAAGGGCTAGACATTCAAGAACATCAATTGAAAAAAAAATGGCTAACTCAATCAACTTTCACAACCAAATGTGGAAGACCAACATGTATGTATCCTTTTTCCCCCTAAATTAGGAAGTCTTCTTTAACTTAATTTTATGGATGTGCAGGAGAATATCCACATAGGTATTTAAAGGAATTTTGTAGTACTTTGTTCTACTACAAGGCCTGAAGGTATAAAAGAAGAACCAGTTAAACTAAGAGCATTTCCTTTCTCTTTACATGATTTAGCTAAAGATTTGTTGTACTATCCCTCTACTAGATGCATTAATACGTGGGGTCAATTGCAACAAACTTTCCTTGATTTTTTTTCCTAGGCTCAATAAGAAAAGAAATATGTAGAATTAGACAAAATTCAAATGAGTCACTATATGAATATTAAAAAAAATTCAAAAGGCTAAGTGTTAGCTTTCCTCAACATCAAATTAGTAGACCAATTATTAATCCAATATTTTTATGAAGGCCTTATATCTCATGATAGGAATATGATAGATGCAACAAGTGGAGGTGCATTAGTAAACAAAGCTCCCCATCAAGCTAATCAACTAATCACTTATATCATTGAGAACTCACAACAATTTAGAACTAGAAATGATGTAAGCCAAACAAATAAAATTAGTGAAGTTGACTGTATCACCCTAAAATTTTACTAATGAAAAATTTTGTTTATAGAGTTAAGCGCGGAAGCTAAAACAATTAAAACAAAGGGTGTTACTGCCACACTTGGTATAAGTCCGGTTTCCACTACCATTCTCATACCAAGTGCTAAGGCTAAAATTATTACTCTGCTTAAATTAATAACACGATTACAGAAATCAGAATAGAAAGAACATTAGATAAGTACCGTAGTAATTAAAAACAACATCACCAGCTTACCACTCAAGAGAGAAATTTTAGGACATAAGGGTCCAAATACAACTGAAAATAAGATAGCAACAGAGACACCTGATAGCCCTATGCTCTCAAATCTGAACTACCAGCATTTGATTGAACTTGGAAGCTGACCTTCAAAGTCCACTGCCCATTGAATAGGTAGGAGCCCACAAGAATAAACCCTTCAGTACTACAGTATTAAACAACCCTTTATACCAAACTAATATGATAAAACAACATGGAACACATGTAAGGCATACAACTAATATGGTATAAGATATATACATATAGATACGATGATTGAGATACAATAATCATTTAGATAATCAAATTCCATCAAGGTTACGTACTACTCATATTTATTCATCTGAAACAGCTTAACTTATTAATGAACATCCCATAGATAATCTCTGAAGCAATACTTAAAACCCAACTCTACACTACAATTTTAACCTTCATAGCATAATTCATGTCTCAGCATAAATCCCAACCAATTACATACATCACAAGTATGTTCACAGGTATAACATAATAAAATTCATGACATCACGGATATACTTACAACTATAGCATAATAAGATCCATAACATCACAGGTATGCTCACAAACAGAACACCACCATAGGTAGGCACGAAGGCTGTTACCAAAAATCCAATAATCTGATAATCATTATTTCAATCAAATAATATCATTTCTATTTTTATGTACTTTCTTGAGGGGTGATCAATCAACCTAGAGACACAAAGGTACTCCAATCATACCGGTGCACCAAGGCAACACAATATCCTACCAACTATCAACCCAAGGACACAAAGGTACCCTGATCGCACTGGTACACGAAAGTAACGCAGTATCCTATCGACAAGGACACCTAATCCATAAGTATGCATACCCCCTATTAGTCCGCAAAACATAATAGAGTAAGATGTAGGGCTTGACTGGGCACTAAGGCATACTAGCAAAAATCCATAATATCAACCATGGGCTAAACTACGCCCTTAGGGCAGGAATCCCTGAGGAGCTACCATTCCAGATCTCAAGGCGTTTCACTTTAAGTATTAGTATTTTATTAAGGTGACCACGAAATTGCAT
This sequence comes from Tamarix chinensis, assembly GCA_030549775.1. Taxonomy (NCBI): domain Eukaryota; kingdom Viridiplantae; phylum Streptophyta; class Magnoliopsida; order Caryophyllales; family Tamaricaceae; genus Tamarix; species Tamarix chinensis. The sequence continues at coordinate 49,522,180 of CM060172.1, forward strand.
ACAATATAGAAAATTCTAATTTCCATACTTAGCTGCTTTTGTTTATGTCTAATTATCCAAGACAACCATAATCAAGGTCAATATCGAGGCCAACATTAAAATATACTAAGGTCATCCTAGGCTCAATTATTCACATTTGGACACTTTAGGCTGAAAAAGACCAAAATACCCCTATGACCAAAAAGTTCAGATTATCATCTATTTAAATATTAATTCCATTTTATTTATGAATTTTCCATGAAAAGGCTAAAATACCATAAATAAATTATTTATTACGTGATTTATATTATCAGATATGTCAAATTACCATTTTGCCCATTATACATAATTTTACACAAAATCCTTTTTTGCACTTTTAATCCATCCAAAACACATACTCACATACTCAACAACAACTAATACATATTAGGCATAATTTTTAGGATAAATATCATAATAAACAAAAATGACTAAATTGCCCTTAGAGCACACATCCATAATAATTATTCGATAATTATATCTAAGCATGCTCAACCTATTATTTTATACATAATTATCATACAAATTATTTTTCCATCATTAGAATCATTTTAATCATAATTTCATACCCGATATAATTTACATAAGATAACACTCTCGTTTTACCTATTTTCATGATAATAATAATTAACACATAATTATAACATAACAAATCATATTTAACATATTTCGTACATCAAAGTCCTAATGTGCTAACACAATATTTATAATTTTAATAGGGTATAACGGTTACCTAAATTCTAGTAAAAATGTAAAAATAGCAGTATCCTACTAAAGTTATCGGATCTCGCTAATCAACCTTTCATACCTAATTATAATACCATAATTATCAAATTAATATATATCAGGTAAAATAATAATTATAATAATAAAACATTTATTTTTAAAAAATTACCAAAATACCCATACATTTAATATATATACTAAAACATTATTAAAATCAAACACACTCACTCATGCTGCATGCGTGCACCGTGAGCAGTTGTAATTTTCCAAAATTTTAGAACACCTATAATTTAATAAATAGTTTTTATTTGGAATAAATTAGCTTTTAGGTTTTTTAATTTAATTATTTAATGGATTTTTTAGTATATAAAATTGGGTAGGAATATTTTATAAATTAAAATAAATATTTTTGTCATTTTACCATACTCATTTTATTTAAATAATTTTCCAAACTAATATTTTACTAAAATTATCCTTTTTAAACCCATATATTTAATTATATTAAATTAAATTATTAAATAAATTTATTTCTTAAAAATATTATATCTTATTTTTCCATAAATTATTTTATCTATTTTCCCCTATTTTTCCTTTTCTTTTTTCCCTTTTTCCTTTTCTTTCTCTTTTTTTTTTTGATTTTCCTCCTTTCTTCCTTTTCCTTTTCCTTCTCTTCAGGCTGCTAGGCCAGCTTGCTCCCTTGCCCCTTGAGCGCTTGGGCTGCCGACCCACTTTCCTCCCCTCATATTCTTCTCCTACGTACGTCGCAGGCCCATCCCCTGTCCTTCTTTTCTTTTCCTTCCTTCCCCAACGATTGGGCCAGCCCAACTCTTTTTTGCTTTCCCACGCGCGACCTGCTACCTCTCCTCTCCCTTTCTTTCTTCTTCTACCTCCAGCCTCGACCAAACATGCCCCTCGATGCCACGCCCGACCACCGCCCTACAACCTCTCCTTACCACCACTGCAACCCTCCCTCTCTCCCTCTCTATCTCCCATCCTTTTCTTCCCATTTTTGGACCAAACTAGCGCCTACAAACCCTCCCCACATGCCCTGTTTTCCCCCTCTTCTTCTCCTCTTCTTACCACCTACTTGCCACCCTACCACCCTGCTACCACCCTACTAAGCCACCTACTCCCTTTTTCTTCTCATCACCAGCCCTTCTTGCCCCATATTTTCGAGCCTTTCTTCCCCTGCTCTAACTTCTTTCTCGCCTTTTCTTCTCCTTCCATTTCCATCCTTGTTTTTGCACCACCGCCTCCTTCGCTGCTTCCTCCACCTCACCAATTGTCTAACCAGCTTCTGCCACCACCTGCTACTGCCTTGAACCCCCACACCACCCCTTGAGCTGCCCTACATCCCCCCTTCTTCCTTCCCTCTTCTTTTTCTCTTCTTTTTCCCCCTTCTCGGCAACCGCCCTACATCTCCTCCTTTTGTCGCTATCCCGTCGTCTTTGTCGCCACCTGAGCTACCAAACCCATCCCTACAAACTCCCTTATCACCCCCTCACCTCCTTTGGCCAAAAACAACCCTAAAGCCCCTCATTTCCCCCTCCCTTTTTCTTCCTTCTTAGCTACTTCCACTTCAACAACCACCTTTACAAACTCGCTACCGCTGCCGCCCTTGGCTGCCAACAACCTATCCCCGACCACCACCTAAACCCCCTCTTCGCCCCTGAACCCTTCCCTTGCCCTAAATCCTTCCCCATCTACCTTCTTTCCTAGCCCCAAAACCCTAACCCAAAACACCCCTTACTTCCTTTTCTCCATGCCACCTTTGACCCTTCCACCCTTGTTTTTGTATGCAGCTTATGCTGCATGAGTAGAATGAGCTGCTGCATGCCTTGGTTATTTTAGTTAATAAATTTCAAGGTATAATATTTAAGTTAAGTATTTTATTAATTAAGTTTTTATAAAGTCTTATGCTTTGGTTTTCTCATTTCTAATATGATAAGTATTGATATTATTTTTAGGTATTGGTTTTGCTAATCAAAGCTTGAATCTTTAACCGGGATATCGGTAAGGTTCGATTTTTTTTTTGCGGAAATTAAGATAATCGTTAAACCCCACTTAAATGTATGGATAAACATATACTAGCACATTAGGGTTTTAATATGTTATTTTGCATGATATATATTGTTTAGTATATTATATGTAGTTGATTATATCGATTGATTAAAAGGAAAGCATGTTAGTTTATATGCTATGTGTGGAAATATTGCTTAAGGAAAGAGTTTGGTTATTAATGAAAATTTTGAGTACCTATCCATGTTATATTATGTTATTGTGATCATTAATGCATGAATAATATTATTGTAAGCCCTAGGGGTATTTTAGTAATATGTCTTGTGCAAGAATGTTGCCTAATATGTGTGGGTGCTAATGAGTATTATATTAAAATATAATAGTTTGTGGAGTTGGATGATGAGAGTGGAGTAGTGATACTAATATTCACGTAGTGATGATAACTTAATAAAAATGGTGTAATAAAAAGGAAAAATGGTAATTTTATAAGTAGAAGGGCATTATGGTAAATTTGGAAGAGAAGGGCAAAATAGTGATTTGTAAGCAAAGGGTAAAATGGTAAATTATAAGTAAAAGGGTGTTATGGTAATTTTGTAAATAAAGGATATTATGGCAAATTTTGAGGAGAAGGGTAAAATGGTAGTTTTATAAGAAAAAGAGTATTATGGTAATTTTAGAAGTAAAGCGTAAAATGACAATTTTGGAAGTAGAGGGTAAAATGGTAATTATGGAAGCAAAGGGTAAAATAGTAATATTGGAAGTAAAGGGCAAAATGGTAATTTTGGAAGTGAAGGGTAAAATGGTAATTTTGGAAGAAAAGGGTAAAATGATAATTTTTGAAGTAAAGGGTCAAATGGTAATTTGGAAGTACAAGGGTATTATGGTAATTTTAATAATGGAGAAGGGCAATATAGTAATTATGATAATGGAGAAGGACAATTTGTTAATTTAACCAACTAAAGGGTAATTTGGTAATTATAATAATGGAGAAAGGTAATTTGGTAATTTAACCAACTAAAGGGTAGTTTGGTAATTATGATAATTATAATAATGAAGAAGGGTAAAATAGTAATTATAATATTGGAGAAGGGTAAAATAGTAATTATGATAATGGAGAAGGGTAATTTGGTAATTATGATAACGATGAAGGGTAATTTGGTAATTATGATGATAGAGAAGGGCAATATAGTAATTATAATAATGGAGAAGGGTAATTCGGTAAATTAACCAACTAAAGGGTAATTTGGTAATTTTGATAATGGAGAAGGACAACTTGGTAATTTAACCAACAAAAGGGTAGTTTGGTAATTATGATAATGGCAAAGGGTAATTTGGTAATCATGATAATGGAGAAGGGTAATTTGGGAATTTGACCAAGTAAAGGGCAATATGAGTGTAACAATTATGAAGGGTGATTGGTGACCTAATAAGTATGGGAGATCACTTGGTAACCCAAACCGAGTAAAGGGTAAGTTAGTAATTATGTAACATGAAGGATAATATGGTAAATTGGCAAGTAAGGAAGGGATAACTTAATAATTATATAAGTAAGGGATAAATTAGTAATTCATATCTAATATGGTGATGGGATAATGGAGTTTCGTAATAAAACTCAAGTAACACTAAATAGTCAAATAATGATGTTTGACAATTAGTAAGTATCACGAGAACGAATCCTACATCGGAATTGGATGAGATTATGATGGCCTTAATGATTCCTCTATGTTATCTTAGATAACCGTATGAATAAGAAATACCTAATGATATCAGAACGATTGAAAGTGAATAAGTATCTGATTGTTGTGCTTTTTGTGATCACCTTAATTAAGACACTAATACTTAAAGTGAAAGACCTCGAGATTGGAAATAGTGGCTCTTTAGGGGTCACTACCCTAAAGACGTGGTTTAGCCCATATTTATTCTGGTATTTGCTGATGTGCTTTTCTGCCACAACCAGGCCCTGTATCTTACTCTATCTAGCTCTATGGACCTATTTAGGGGGTATTCATACTTATGGATTAGGTGTCCTTATCGGTAGGGTGCTGAGTAGCTTTATGCACCAATAAGACTAGGGTACCTTTGCGTCCCTAGGTTGATAGTTGAAGGGTACTGAGTAGCTTATATGCACCAATGCGACCGGCGTACCTTTGTGTCATGGGATCTTGATCTCCCATCCAAGGTAAATAAATAGAACTGTTTTGCTAATTAAAAGGGAAAGACACTAATCATGAAAGTGAAAGATTAATAAGCCAGGCCTAGTTAAATTATACTATGAGTACCAGTCCACCAGTTATAATAGTGGCCTAAGAGTGTTTTGCCCAAGAAGATGATTATGAGTACTGGTCCACTAGATATAATAGTGGCCCAGGAGTGTTTTTCCTTAGAAGATGTTTATGAGTACCCATCCACCGGATATAATTAATAGTGGCCCAGGAGCGTATTGCCTTGGATGATGTTTATATATATTTTGGTCCGCCAGCTATAATAGTGAGGGATCTTGAGCTCAATAGAACCAATCATAGATGTGAATAAATTATGAAAAAATACTAATTACTTATAGTGTAACACCATATGAGTTAGGGTCAGACCAATCCACTGGCTAATAATAGTGGCCAAGAGCGTTCTGCCCTAGAGACCGATCCACTAGCAATAATAGTGGTCAGGAGCATTTTTCCCTGTACGTATTCCGATTCACCAGCTATAATAGTAGGGTTCCCACACTTACATGGATATATAATCTGAGATGATTGAATAATAATGGACTAATGGCCTAAGGCCCAAAAGTATTGATTTTACGTTTTGACCTATTAACATTTGATGGACTTGTTATGTATGTGAATGGTATGTATGTACCTCTCATTATATATGTATATAGTATCGTATCATGTGTTGCATTGCAGGGCTTGCTTTTAAGTGTGTTTTAAAGGATTACTTAGTACCATATTACTGAAGGGTTCCATTCATGGGGCCCCTACCTATTCAATGGGCAGTGTCCCTTATAGTTCCATTTTCAGGTGTTATTCATGTGGGCAATGGGAAAGAGCGTAAGAAACTATCCGAAAAGTCCTAGGGTTGTACTCTTTCTCTTTTAAACATCGGTTTTAATGTGGTCCTTGTTTTTGTAACCACCATTGGTGGAATTTATTCTTATAAATTTTTATTTGCGCTACTCTGATTTAATTATAGTTTGGGTTTCTTGTAAGTTGTATTTTTTTCATTTAGCCTTAGCAATTGGTACTGGAATGGTAGGAGTGAACCGGTTTGGTACTAAGTGTGGCGGTAATATCCCCAAAATTCACAATTTATTATTTTGCTTCCACTAATTCTCTTAAATAAAATAAATTTTTTTAGGAGTATATTTTGGGAGTGTTACAGCGGTGGACGAACCAGGGGAGGCCTGTAAGGGTGAGGTAGGGAGAAGAGGAGGGAAGGGGATGCTGGTTGAGGTGGTGGTGCTGATGGTGAGGTGTTGCAGTCGAGTGGTGCTGGTCAGCTGTGGGAAAAATGGAGGAGGTGGTAGAGAGGTGGAGTAAGGTTGGGTGATGGCTCGTGGCCGCTGTGCGCTATAGAGAAAGGTGGGGGAAAGAGTGGAGAAGAGATGGGTCTAGTGGAAGTGCTGTTGGACAATGGGGCTGCGACGGGGGAAGGGTGTTGTGCATGTGGGGTGGTGACGTTGTTGGGTGTTGTTGGTAGGCGGACACAAACAGAGGGGAGCAAGGGATGGGGTACTGAGGTGATGAGGATGGGCAAGAGGTTCGGTATCTACTGGGATGCTAGGGGCCGATGGTTGCCCAGGATGGGGTTACACGAAATGGTTGGGAGAGGCTTGGAGTATGCGTGTGTATGTATCAGGCAGGGGCTTGTTTGGTTGATGGGTTAGTTGCGAGGTGTGGGTAGCATGTACATGTATGTATAAATGTAGAGGGTTGAGTGAAGTGAGAAAATGAGGGAGACTGAGAGAGTGATTAGGGGAGGGAATTGGGGCAAGCAATGAGTAATAACAGAGGGTAAAATGGTAGAGTAAAAATAGATTAATTTTTGTTTTAGGTTTATTTTAGGCAGATTAGGGTATCGTGTAAAAAACTAATTCGGAAAAAATAATCTAGATTAGGGTAGGGTTAAAAAGGGTCGGAAAGAATAAAATAATCAAAAATAAATTTTAGAAAATTATTTTTGGGTTACTGATCGAAAGATTATTAATAAAATAATTTAGGATAAGATTTACTGGTATAACTAGGATTAAATTAAATGATCCAACTTCTATCAAAATTTTAAGTTGATTAAATTTATACTTAAACCGTCATAATAATATGAATAATAATAATACTTTTAATATTAAACCTCCTAAAATAATAAATATAACAAATCATACGATTATTAATTTATAAATAAGGTTTTTAAAAACGGTGTGTTACATTGACGTGCGAGTTATTCAAGATTAACTTAAGGAAATTGTAACACCCAAAAAAAATTATAATTTTAATTTAGAACGTTTATCT